>PVJO010005915.1:0-93998 GCA_004026905.1 Hystrix cristata
GGCCTGCTCTGCCCTTCATTTCTAGTTTGTTTTCGCAAGCAGCTCCTTCCCGAGGGCGAGCCTGCGTCTCATCAGACTCTTGCCGGTGCAGGCGGGGCTGAGTAGGGACAGAGTGCCCTCCATCTGTGCTGGGGCATATGTATGCTGGCCAGATGAGCCTTGTCTGTGGATAGGTGGCTGAACTCTAGCATCTGGGGCAGGACCCTGGGGCTCGGTCCTAGAAACCAGGCAGGGCAGCCGGAAAGGAGTGGCCGAGGAAGCGGGAGCCACCCTGCCAAGCCTGTGATATTTACCAGACTGACAGTTTCCCGGCCAAAGCTGCCCGGAGACAGGCACTCCCTGGGGAAAGTGGGTCAGCCTGACTCTTATTCAAGGCACCCGAGAGAGCCCTGGGGTTTAGCCATGGCAGTGATGGAGACTGATCCTGTCATTTGCTCGCATCCAAATGAAAGGGATTAGTGACTGCACAATCTACTAATTTTCTGTTTGACGCAGGGCAAGGAGAGCCGGTGGAGGTGTAAAAGCTGTGCATGTGCATGTGTGTATGCATACTATAAATACACGCACACTCCCCATGCTCATGTTGTGTGTTGCTGTGTGCAACCACAAATACCTGCACGCTTCTACCAGCATCAAAGGAAGCTGTAAGCCATTGAGCTTGGAGGCTCCAGTGCGAGATCTAGAATCTGTTCAGTGCCCCTCTCCTTGGCCCCCGGAGCCTTAGTTTCCTTATCTGGGATGCATGCATGGTGGGCATCCTCACAGGGCAGCTGCCTGCTGTGCCAGACACCTGCTGTGGGCATGAGAGGTGGCCTTCAGAAGTGGTTTCTGTTCCGAGATTATGTTTCCCAGCCCTTCCTGGGTGTGGATAACCCTCAGGTTCTGGTTCCCTCTCCAGACCCACATGCGGGCTGCAGGCCTGTGGCCTGACCCCCAACTGAGGGAGCCAGGAGTGGCACCTCCCTGAGGGGGACAGATATTCCTGTGAACTGCAGAACGAGCTCTAGCATCTTCTGTGATTGTGGGCACCATTTTACTTCGTCTTGTCCTCAGTTTCCCAGCGGGAGCAGCGAGAGCCTTTGCCAGTCTGATCTGGGGCAGGGAGGGCAGGAGACCACGGGTGTGTGATTGGGTATGCACGGGCCTGGTTGGTGGTCTCTGGGGATGCCCCTGAGTAGGGATAAAGTCATCACTGCCAGCATCATTTTTCTTTCACCCTTCACTCATATTCTGTCCCTCGGCCTCAAGGCAACCACCTTCTCCCTCAGTTACAGAAGAAGTCGTGTTAAAATCAAGTTTTCCTCTTCACTGAGGAACAAAGCCCCTTGTGTGGTCCATGGCAACCTCCCTTGTGAGCAAAGCTGGCTTATAGTGAAGGCCTGTCCCACAAGGAGGCCTCGGGTGAGAGCCAGCCACTGCCTTCCCTCTCTGCCTGGCACATACAGTGTCCATAGGCCTCTTTCTTGCTTGGAGGGGAAGGGTCACTCTCCCCATTTCGCAGAGGGACAAGGGCCTTCCCACCTTGGCCTGGGGCTCCTGATCCCCGGGAGCCACCCCTGCTCTGCCTTAGGGAACTCTTCCTGTGAGCTGTGACCCCGAGTTCTTTCCTGGTCTCCACCAATGTCTGCCACTCCCCAGACACACTCACTAGGACCCTCTTTCTCAGCCTGGCAAGCTCTACAGTCACACTACAGTTTGGATCTGAGAGGTCCCCAAAGGTTCACCCACTAAAGGCAGCGTCTTTACTGGGAGGCGATGGAACCTTTAGGAGGCGGGGCCTCAGGAGGAAGTGAGGTCACTGCATGGGGTGTGGCCTTGAAGGGGATTGTGGGAGCCCAGCCTCTTCCTCTCTCTTTGCTTCCTGACTGCCACTTGAGGCGAATGGGTCCCCACTGCTGTGTGCTGCACTAGCACAGACCCAAAGAGCAAAGCCAAGTGACATGGCCTGAAACCATGAGCCAAGATAAGCCTTTTCCTTCTATGAACTCATTATGTCAGGTATTTTGTCTGATAGCACAAGCACCCCAGGCATGGCTCAGGCTCTTCTTCAGTGTGTGGTGATGGATGCCCCATCCTGGCCCTGCCCTTTGGCTGCACTCAGCTGAAGGCATATAATTGTGTAGTCATCGGCCTGTGTGTGTGGGCCTGGAGCCTCATCCTCAGCTGTCCTGAATGAATGGAGTAGGATCTGACCTGATCCAGATTCAGGTGGCTGTAATGAAATAGCACAAATAGGATGGCTGATAAACAACAGCAGCGTTTGCTTATGTCCAAGATCAAGGTGCCCGTCAATTTGGTGTTGCACCATGGTCTGGGGTATCCCCATGTGGCAGAGGGGCAAGCAAGTCCCCTTTCAAGGGTGCAGATCCCATTCCTGAGGGCTCTGCGTCTACATCAGTCTCATCCCCACCTAAAGGCCCTGCCTCTACCTGCTCTAGTGCTGAAGATTAACGACCAACATGGACATTCTGGGGGAGATGCAAATGTTCAAGTCACAGCAGGATCCCAGGTCGATTTTGCCTGGGATTCCTCCTCTCCCCTCCTCTTTGGCACAGAGACAGAGTGGAAAGAGGCTGAGAAATAGAAAGAGGAAGGAAAAATGTAAGGGAGAGAGACACAGGGTGAGACAGAAGCAGACAGACATAGGAAGATCCAGAGACATGGGGAAAGAGGGTGCAGATTCCCACAGAGGAGACACCGGAAGCAGAGAAGCAAAGGAGGGCCGCTGAGTGGAAGGAGAGAGAAAAAAGACAGCAGACAGCAGACCCCAGTCGAGCAGCTCCTGGCCTGAGGGCCTGGAAGAGGCAGCCGGGCCAGGCATTTGGCTGTCTCTGCAGAGCCCAAGCTCCTGTGCTGGCTGTGACCCAGCTGCTCCAGCCTTCCTCCCGCCGGTGGCAGCTGCAGGAGGCCCCCTCCTTGCTCCAGGCTCGGCCTGTGAGTCTGGGGCAGAGCCACCATCCTGTGTTATCTCTGCCGGCGAGGGAGGCAACCGTGCTGCAGGTGGGGCCCATCCAGAAACCCTGCGGGGAGGAGACTTATGATTTTGGTGACAGTGACTCACCTTCCTAATGAGGCACTTACGGAGAGAGGCGTGTGTTGAAATCAGCTGGCATTTCCTGAGATCAGCAAACAGGATGTCTAGTGTCGCACAGCAGGGTGGTATCAGTCAGGTTTTGAGATGCCTCCTCCCATACCGTTTCTTGGATGCACATTGGTCGCTGTGGGTGTTGCCCCATAGACTATGGCTGCCCAGGACCAGGCAATCTCAGGAGTACCAGCAGGAGGACGTCCATCTTGGTTCTCAGGTGCTAATCTCCATGTAGCATCCATGTTCTCTGGGCTGAGCGCCACGCTGCCCCCTGGAGCCTGTGGTCCAGCCCTGGCTGGCCAGTTGTGAGGCGTTAACTCTGGGTGGCCCTCAGGAGCCAGGCTGGCGGGTGTCAGCCTGCAACGAGGGAGGTCAGCCTCCTTTTTCTCCTATATTGTGAGGAACAACATCATAAATTTGGGGATGCAGGATGAGTCAGCCCACATAATTTTTAAAGCAATGAGGCCTCGTTAACTTTTTCCCTGGAAGCCCTCCTCATTCTTTTGCTTTTCTGCCCTTAACTGGGATTGGAGCCCAGATGCTTGCTGGGTGGCTGGGGACAGACACAGCCTGGGACCTAAACCGTGCTCAGAAATAATTGACATGAAATGAGATGAGGCACAGAGAAGATGAAACTTTCCCCTCTGTGCCTCTCAAGGCTAAGGTTATGATTCCCAAAGGCCCAAGTGGCAGTGGACAGATCCAAAAGGGGTTACAGGGGGAGTTTTGTGGGAGGAAGTAAGGAAGGAAAGAAGAGGGGGATGGAGAGACCTGGTCAGGGTTGTCCTGTGGGCTGTGAGGTTTGTGATGTCATCCATCCTCCCGATGGCCTCAGCAGAGTCCTAACATTTATGGCATGCCAGCTGTGAACGAACTTCTGGGGCCACCGAGTTGGTCTGAAAATGCTCGCAGGATTCTGCTGGGAGTGGAGAGAGGTCAAGGGCAGGGAGCTCTATGCGCTTTTGTAGATCTTGGAGTTGGAGGTTGCGGTAAAGGCTGCCTGAATATTCAGGGCCCAAAGGCCTCAGCTGACATCTGGGTTATAGATATGTGAAAATATGGCCCGGATGCAGAACTGGAGGGAACAGGGAGCATATCAGACAATGAGTCAGCGTCCAGGAGAGCCTGCCAGACTGCAGGGAGGCTAAGCCTGGCATGTTGAAATTTACTCGGCAATGGGAGACCCCGGTCAAGATGCGGATGAGGTTGACACAAGACCGTCCCTCCCTTTCCAGATGCCTCTACCTGGTGAACAAGGAAGAAGAGAGGAAGGAAGGAAAGGAGGAGAGAGAGTTGAAGCCCCCACACAGCAATGAGGTCCTGGAGCTCATGTGTGCTGGTGGAGGTGGATGGGACAGACGTGGAAGAGGTTTCAGGCTCTGGAACTGGGGTCCCCTGGGAAAGGGAGGAGCCAAGAAGGAGTGACATCATCCATGGCTGGAAGCCAGCGTCCCTCTGCCTGGGGAGAGGGAACGAGTGGCCTCACTTATTCACACTTCCGCATCCACACCCTGCCACGGCCTCATCAAGGGCAGAGTGTTTTTCTAGCACCTTAACTTTAGGCTCAGCTATGTTACTGGTTATGACCAATAATGGTTTTGGTTTTGGCCAAGATGCCTGAATAAGGATCCAGAAAGATGGAAGCAGCCCAGAGCGAGGCTAAATCTATGAGGATGCCGTTTAATTGGGATTAACATGGTGGCCAAGGCTGACCATGCTGGAAAGTGATAGTGTGCCGATCTCTTTTGTCCCAGCTTGTCTTCCTCCAGTGTCTTAAAAGGCTACATGTCCCAGCTAGCTGGCTCACCTAGGAGATGGCGATGTGGAAGCAGGGCTATCCAGCTGGCCACAGGAGGGAATCCAACTGTCCCAGCTGGTCAGGAAAGAGGGTGTCCCAAGATGTGGGAATTTTGATACAAACCAGGTCAAGTGGGTCAGCTGCCCCACACATCCGAGAAGCATGGGTGACCCAGTTCCACAGTCACCAGGTGCCACAGGCTTCCACTTGAAGTTCCACTGAGAGAAGGGTCGCCAGGGCTTCGGTACCAGCAGGGAGGGAGGTGCACACAGCACCAAAGGGCAGATATGGGGCAGAGGGGTCCGTGAGACAAAGCCTGAGGCAGAAAGGCCACGGTGGGAGGTAATGGGTGGTCTAGTACAGCAGGGGTCAGTGAGCGGTTGGTGGAGGCCATGGAGGGACATTCAGTGTGGCTGTCTGTTCTCAGCCTTCAAGGCTCTTCCCTGCCCCACTGTCTTTGGTTCTCAGGTTCTTTTATCCCGCATTAGAATTAGACTCAGAGCCTAGGGGAACCACGGCAAGTTGAGGGTGAGGGCAGAGGACTCACCATGAGGCCTCCTTTTGGGGCACACGGACAACATCTGCTCTGCAGGGTACCTGGGCAGGCACAGCCCCACTGGGGGCCTCTGACCCACGGTCCTTGGAGAGTGGACAGCGCGGCTCAGATCACTGGGAGCGACTTCCTCCCCTTAACTACTGACCTGGGGCCAAGCCCACTTCAGATTCCAGAAATATTGCCTTTGATGACATTTGTGCCCTGTTCTTTTTCTGACCGCAGGACTCTGGTCTCATGGGTGACACTTGCTGCTACTTGCAGGAGAAGAGGGAAAATCCTCTCCTTTCTCTGCCCTTAGTTTCCTCTTCTGCACAGTGGAGCAGATGTGGGTTTTGTCCCTCCAGCTCTGACTTCTACAGCCCTGGGAATACTCTGCCGGCTGTACCCCACGGAGGAGCAACGGTCTAGTGGATTCGCCAGAAGGGAGATGTGAACATGATCTCTCCACGTCTCCCGGGAAGGCTGGTTAGGACCGTGTGCTAGGGACAGGACTTCAGGTTAAACACTGTACTTCAGCCCCTCAAGGGCAGGCCTACCTTCAGCCCCAGACAGTGACCTCCCTGCATGGCTTGTCCTGCCATCCTTCGCCTGGTCTCTGTCCCGGCCTGCTCAGACCTGAGTGAAGAGCACCAGCAAGGAGGAAGAGGAGGCAACAGGGCTGTGGCTCACCTGGGAGAAGGGGAAGGTGCAGGGTGAATCGGCCCAGGTACCAAGTACAGAACACAGCCTGCAGGCCCACAGCTGACTTGGGGACAGGAGAACTGGAGGGTGCATTTGTCAGGATGCCCCGAGTTAAACGAGGCTTAACCCAGTGAAGGTTCACTCTGGCTCCCTGCCCAGCCCTGCAGCCTCTGGTGGAGAGCACTGCTCCATGGTCCCTCTCAGAACGCACGTTGGGTGAGACCTAACTGGTGGTGTCACGTAGCAGGAGGTGGCTTCAGGCTCACTCAGGAAGGGGAGAGGGACTGTTAAAATCATGCCTGCATTTACCAACCCTAGGCTGGAGGTGATTGCTCACTGCCACATGGCCAGTAGTCATTGGCTGCAAATGGTGAGCCTGTCCTCTGCGTGTCTCTGAAGGAGGGGAGAGCCAGATCTGGTGGCCCAAAGGGGCACCTTAGTGGCAGCCATGTAGGGACTGCCACTATTGCTGACCAATGTGTGCAGCGCCCTCTAGGAATGGCCTCGTTTACTTCTCAAGTAGGGATTGGTATGGTTGTACCTGTTTTTCAGATATGCAAACTGAGACACAGAGAAAGGAAGCGATTTCCTGTCGCCACCCAGTCAGAATGTGCCTTGGGTGCGTTTGAACTCTGTCCTCCATCCTGTGCAAGCTTATGTTCTGGAACATTAAAGTCTCACCCAGATAGGGAGACGCTGAGCTCCTGACACATCAGGGACCACCACTGGTCCTGGTCCCTGATGTCCGTGAAGCAGCACATGTCAGAGACATGGCCAGCCGCAGAGTGATGTCAAGGGGAGGGACCTCATCTACCCTCCCCAGGGGAGACTGGAGGGATTCTCTCTTGGAGGGTTCCATGCTGAGAAGCCCACTGTGCAGGTAGGGCTGATCCAGAGTAGGTCAGTCAGCCCCAGAAATCCCAGGGTGACTACTCGCAGGCTGGCATGTGACACCAAGGACTGGGGTAGGTAGTGCCTGCACTTCCATGCTGGTTACTGCTACCTCAGGGTCGGGTGGGTGGGAATTCTGGGGGGGTGGGGAGGGTTGTGCAAGGATGCAACAGTTGTTACTGTATTGGAGCAATGAGAATCCTGAACTCAGTGAGAGGGGCCTCCCTGGCCCATCACAGACAGGACACTGGAGCCACCTCAGGGACTCGGCTTCCTGTGCCCTGGACCCCAGCTGTGCCTGATGGGAAAGCAAGTTGAGGCTGGTTTCTGCATTTTGGAACACTCCTATCAAAGCAAAAGGAGCTGGGAAAGGACCTGGCATCGCAGCCCAGGTGCAGAAAACAGTGCCTTTTATGGCTGAAGCTGTTAAAAGTCCACTTAGAAGCGTGGAGCCTTGCTGCGCCTCGTGCCTCTGCCGGGATCTCTCCCAGCTTCCCTCAGTGGTTGGCCGGGCACTGTGGCCGCCCTCTCTTTGCTCGGCCTTGTTCCAGCTCCAAGGCACTCTTGTGACTTTATGTTCACAGTTTGGCCACCACCCGTTGGCACGATCTCTGAGTTCTGAGTAGGTAGGAGTCTTTTCCAAGGACCAGTCGTATTTCATGGTGTGCGTGGACTTTGCCATGTTGGAAGCTGCTGGCTCTAGAGGAACCATTAAAAACAAATGTTCTGTATTTTCAGTCTCTCTCACCTGCCAAGAGGTTTCCTTGATGGCGCTGGCCCAGAAAACCATGGCAGATGAAGATTAGATTAGAATAAATTGATTTAAAAGTGACACGAGGCTCCTCAGGAGAGGCTTAAATATTTCATACATGTGTATGACACAGATTTCAGCTGGGCCCTGCAGGAAGTTGGGAGGTGGGGTTGGAAATCTTATACCCAGATCCAGCGTAGCCTCAGAGAGAGGTGGCTGGAAGCAAGAGGACCTGGGTTGTTCTCGATGCCGCTGCATAAACTGCCGAGCCTCAGTTTAAGAACTACGCAGTGGGCAGAGCATACATTCAGAACTGCCCTCCCAGAAATTTTTTGAAGTCCCTCAAATTGGTAGGGCTGGATAGGAGCTGCCTCTAAAATTCCCTGGGTTTCTGGGCTATAACTGAGGTCTGGCAGGGTGTGAGTGTGTGTGTGTGTGTGTGTGTGTGTGTGTGTGTGTGTGTGTGTGTATAAAAGCGGTCCAAGCATCTCTGAGACAAAGCAGCGGTCCTGTTGCCACCCCCTGCTCTGTGCCCTCACAGTAGGAGTGGGGCCTGCCTCCTCTCTGGTCGCTCTGATTCTTCTCCAAGCATGGAAATTTCTGGGGCACGTGGTTGGTGAGGTTTTCCAGGGCTCAGTACCCTCCAGGCCCATCATTACTCCAGTAATCTCCCAGGGAAGTTAGTTACTGGAGTGGTTTGTATATTGAGATGGAAACCACAGGTCTCCCAGGACTATTCTTTGGCCTCGATTACACTGGTGCTCCCAACAGAAGGTGATGGGAATGGGAATCGGGGATCATCCCTAGTCCTAGAATAACTGGGTTGAATTAGTTCTGGGAGGGCACAGTGGTTTGGACATGGTGTGTCCCCAGTGGAACACCAGGGGAAAGGGGGAGAGCCTTGAAGAGATGAGGTGGGAGGGGATGGGGTCATTTCCACCCTTGTAAAGGGATTAATGCTGCTCTCAAGAGTGGGTCAGATCTCACGGGAGTCAGTCTATTCCTGCCAGAGCAGGGAGGGTGTTAGAGAGGAGAGACCTGGCCCCTCCCTTGTCTGTTGCACCCTTTCTCAAGGCTTGTATGTGAGCTTTCTTGCCCGACCTCTGCAGTTGTGTCATCCACCATGTTGTCAGGCAGCCAGGGGCCCCCCTCAGACACCACATGGCTTTCCGGCCACCAGAGACATGAGCCAAATAAACCTTTTTATAATACATAATTCAATGTCAGGTATTTTTCTAGAGTAACACAAAACAGCCTAGGACAATGCAAGCTGGGGGCTTCACACTGTCCCCTAATAAATATCTTCCTGGGACCGGAGAGAACACCTCAGGCCACAGCAAGGAAGAGCAGAGAGTTCCTACATGAAGGCAGGGGAGCCAGGAAGATGTCTTGTCAAGAAGGGAATTCGAAGACAAAAATACCAGCCTTAGTGGGACCTGTGTGTCCAATTCTCAGGGCAGAAGATAGCAGAAAGAAGAAGGGCACAGTCTCTTCCTGCCATGGGGAAAATGCATCTCCATGAAGGGGTCTCTCAGAGCGTGTGAGGTCTCCTCAGGAAGTTTGCTTCTTTAGGGCAAAGAATTTTAATGTGGTTTTTGAGTGCCTGCAAATAAGATAATGACAAGAGACAAAGAATCTTCCTTGGGACGACTTGTGGGGCCCCAGGCCTCTCTGGACATTTCCACAGCCCCTGAGCCTGCTGACAGATGGCCCTGGGCAGGTCCTCATCACCGCTGTGGCCCCTCCCCAACCAGGCCTCCATCCCAGCCCCCTGCCAGACACTTCCATGGAGTCTCTCCCACCATGGTCAGGTGTCACTGCCCTGGGTGGAGAGGTGGGGCCTGCAGCACCTCAGGCATATGCAAACATATGCCTGAGGAGTGGTGGCCCTGCACAAGTCCTGTGGCTAGGGGACACTGGAGACGAGCCAGACTTTCGTTATTTTCAACAAATACAGGACTCACAGCATCCCAGGTCTCCTGGGCACCAAGCATTCAGCACTGGACAGAATGGGACAGGGAAGAGGTCAGAAAAAGATAAGCAAATGAATGAGGACATTTTCCAGTACTCTAAATGCTACAAGGGATGTAAAATCGGGTGACGAGAAAGAGGATGAGTGGGTGGGGTGGCTTAAATTGGGTGGTCACCAGCAGGGGTCTCCAGTCTCCAGGTCCCAGGGATGGACTGACATCCTTGGGAACTGGGGTACACAGCGGGAGATGAGCACAGGGGCCAGCAAGTGACCCTTCATGCGTATTTACAGATGCTCCTGTCCATCATCACGGTACCGCCTGAGGTCCGCCTCCTGTCAGATCAGCCACAGCAGCAGATTCTCATAGGAGCCTGAACCTTACTGTGAATTGTGAGTGCGAGGGGTCTAGGTTGTGTGTTCCTTGAGAGAATCTAATGCCGGATGATCTGAACTAGAGCTGAGGCCGTGATGGTAATCCTGGGAAATGTCATTATTGTGTATCAAAAACATGAAAAATAGAAACTAGGAAAAAATATCACACAAATAGCCCCACATTGGGGACCAACAGAGTTGCCAGAGTTGTGTTTCAGATTTGACCGAGTTTCTTAGCAGGTGAGAACACACGAAAGAATATACAGTCAAGATAATATTTGTTTTTTCTTTTTCTGAAGAAAAGGGCGAAGAGGAAAAAAAAAGAGACTAGAAGGAGAAAAATGGAAACAAAGCTTTTGTAAATAAGGAGGGCGAGAGGGGTTGAAGGGGTGGAGGGGGATGGGGAAGAAAAGAAGCAGCAAGATATATCATGTACAAGTACAATTTCCTTATGAGGAATGTTATCATTATGTATGTCTAAAATGCACCACTAAAATAAAATTTAAAAACAGATAATCTTTGTGATTCTTAGGGAAACAACTTGACACATACTATTTTCTCAGAGAAAAGCAAGGATTCTCTCACCTTTGGAGTCTAAGCCATTTTCTCCAGTCTGCTTCCCACAAAGGACTCTGCTCCCAGTGGCAGGTGGGATCTTAAAACTTCCTGTGGTGCTCACACCAAGACCCTGCGCCAGATTCTCCAAAAAGACCTCGACTGAAGCTGGGGGTGCATTGCTACCAGGCAGTGGAGAGCAGGAAAGGACAACAGCTGCCTTTGTAGAATTCAGGAGTGTTAAATTCTGCTTAGAAACCAGGGAGGAGAAACATACAAATAAGAAAAGCCAAAAAACCGTCAAAACTGGGGGATGCAAATTGCACTGGATAAGTCAAAGGTTGTGTGAATTTTTTGTTTTTAAGGTTCTATACAGAAAGTTTATTGTTTCTGATTAGCACAATCAGAATATCCAGCACATAGACACAGAAACAAAATTAAAAGATAGTGAAAAGAATAGGAAAATAAAAGCAACCCCCTTGGAGATAACCACTATGAATATTTAAAGTATTTCTTGTAAATTTTTATGTGTATGCATTTATGTGATGAATTCATGCTGTATTTTCTTTCTTTTGGGATGTACATCTTTCACTTTCCAGTGTTTCTGAAATCAGAATGCTTCTTGTAGTTCATTTAATGTTTCAGGATCTTTTTTTCATAACTATTAGGTCAATTGTGTGTCTTAAAATCAGTGCCATTAGAATGGAGAAAATGCGATATACAAGCACATATTTGGGTTCCTTATGTACATATAATTTGGTTTCTTGCTACTTCCAGTTTACATTACATCAGGAATGTTGTCACATGCCTTGGGTATTCTCTGAACATGTTTTTTTACTAGTTGCATAGTTTTCCATCACCAGAATGTTCCCCAAATGGACCTAGTTAGTCAGCTTTCTGTTGGTGTGACAAAATACCTGAGTAAAACAACTTAAAAGACAAAAAGACATATCTTGGTTCACTGTCTCAGAGGTTTCAGTCTATACTCATTTCTTCCCCTAGCTTTGGCCCTGTGGTTTCACTTTGGACCTATGGTGGCACTATTGTGCTTTGGGGCTATGGTGGCCAATATCCCTTTCATGGACCTATTTCCAGTGATCTCACTTCCTTCTCCTAGGCCCCACCTTCTGAAGGTTCCAGCCCACTCACCAGTGGAACCAAGGCTTGGTGACCAATCCTTTAGCATATGGGTCTTTAGGGGACATTTAGGATGCAAGCCATAACATGGACTTAATCCTTTCCTTACCCCAGAACAGATTTCTCAGCTGTATACTTATGAGAGAACCTAATCTCATAACTAAGAATAAAACCATGCAGCTCTTCTCTGAAAAAGGGAGTTTCTGTGTGTCTGGGTGGCATTGGTGGGACAGTGGACTCGTGGATCAGAGGTCAAAGTTGTCACCCGTTGCTCCAGCTGTGACTGGAGGCCGTTTCCCTCCTGCTTGCTGGACTCCTTGAAGGATGCTGATAGCTAAAGTCTGGTTTTTCAACCAAGCCACAAGACAGAAGTGGTTTTGAGGTTTGAATTGCGTGATCATGAGGAGTTGAAAGGACCTATGCTGACACTCCTAAGTCCTGGGGGATCCTGTGTTCTCAGGGAGTCCCTGACGGGCTTGTCATTTCTCTGGCACTGTGATCCCAATCCCCTCTCAGAAACACCTCGAGGGGTGGCAAGTTCTGTGGGTTGTACCCTCGTCCTTGTGTGTCGGTTGACATTTTGGGCCAGTGGAGCTTCTTGGTCAAATTATGTTCCCCATAAAGTCTGAGCTGGGCCAGGGATAGAGTGACTGTGGCTGCTGGTGCCCCTGTGTTGCGCAGGTCGCCAAACCTAGTGGGACTTTTAGAATCAGAGGATGTTAGGAGTGGAAAGGGATTCGGAGGTCAGAGATGTTGTATTACTTAGCTTTCTGCTTTGTAAAACATAAGCACTCCTGAAATATTTGTTGAATGACGAGTGACTGAAATGTTGATCGTGGCTGCCAAGAAAAGGACTTGTGGAAATGAAAGGGCTTTGATGTGGAAGAGTGTGACCTGTGCAGGTCTGTTTGCCTTGAACACCCTGTGATTCTAGGAATTGAGGATCAGAGGCAGGAGGGAGGAAGCAGTGGCGTCCCTGGCCCCTGCCACCCCGTGCTGGGTGGTCCAGCGAAGTCAGCCATCCCTGGGGGGCTGTGTTCATTCATCCAGCAAACGCGCTCTCAGCACCCAGATGTACTGAGCATCCCGGAAGACTAGGGGCTGTGCTAGGCTCTCAAGGCTCACCAGAGAACAGTGATCATGGATTCCTGTCTCATGGTATAAGAGAAGGGAGGATTAGGGTGGCCCTGAGGTCCCTCCCCTAGAAACAGGCCTACGGACACATTCACGGTCACCCAGACTGATTCAAGATGGAAAGTCTAAGCTTTCCTTAGACTTCCCTTCTCCTCTGCCCCCAAATGTCAACTTACTTTGTGCATATGAATGAGCTGCAGGTGGAGGCTTTAAGGATGGCTTTGTTCTCTAGAAATCAGGGTTTTTAATAGCTTCTAAATTCATTTCCTGGGCCCTTCTCAAATGAGCATTGTTGAAGCAGTGAGGGAAAACTGTTTGGGGTGCCGCAGAGGATAAGGACTCTGTCTTCCATGTGATGTGACCTCCTGTACATTCCTTCCCTGTGGGGGACTCAGGCCTGGCATCCCCAAGCACTGTGTGCTGGGCTCGTTCCCAAAGGGCCCAGGCTCAAGGATTCTAGAATCTTGGCTCTGCTATGCCTCTAAAGCCAGTGTCCTCGGGCTTAGGAGCTCTCCAGGGCAGACCCCCTGGTGCACTCTGAGTGTTGACCCCCCACCCTTCACCCACTTAGAGAATTCACTGTGCCCTCTCCCGGTGCCACGCAGCAAAAAGACTATTTGTCAGTGGCAGTGGTAACAGCACTAACGAATGAGCCTCTCCTTGCACAGTCATTAGCGTCACCAGGCATGGTGCCATCCAGGGTCTCACTGGATGAGAACCGGTGAGCACCCTCGGAGGTGAGAGGACAGGGTGTGTTATGTCTGTCGGGATTTTAGGGTCAGAGAGGTGAAGTGAAGCATCAGGGGGTCAATGGTGGAGCCAGGTCTGCAACCCCAGGCTCAGGATGCCAGTTCTGGATCCTGCTGACTACCCATAACTAGCCAAAGTGGGGTGACGTGTGGGCAAATAGCAGGCCTGAGGGAGGGAGCCGAGAGCAGACCCCAGAGGGAAGAACAGAGCTGTGAGCTGGGGAGGGGCAGAGCGGGGCACCCTGGGCAGTAGGAGACCTGGAAAAACCAACGCTGCAGTGGCAGGAAGTTGGGGAAATTTCCCTAAGTGAGGTGCCCTCCCTCCTTCTGGCTATAGACGGGGCTTCTGCAGCACATTTGATGTTACCTTCCGTGCTTCCGGGATAGACAAGCTGGAGGATTGCATCTATATTCTAGGCAACAAAGTGGATTCGTAACAGGTTGAACAACTCCATCAGCACCAACAGGGATGGAGGTGTCTGGTGGCCTGCCCCGGGCTCTGTCCTGCTGTGTCCGGTGGTCCTCCTGGAAATGTGGGTGATGGCACAGGTGGTGGGCTGACAAATGTCATTCAAAGTAGATGCTAAGTTGAGAGGCCCTGAGGCTGTTATGAAGGACAGGTATAGGGTTAAATGGTCAACTCGTCCAAGAACAAATACCAGATTCTGCTTGGTGGTCTCCAAACCTAGACTTGCATAGGAAGGAAACTCCACACATGAGTTAGCAGAATAATTTGTAGATGAAAAAAGGAGCCATGTGAGTTTTAGTTTGTACTACATAAAGAATGACTTGTGGACCTGCCAGAAAAAGCTATTAGCAATATGGATTCTATTAATAGAGGTAGATGTCCCATCACATGGGAGGTGTTAGTCTTCACTATTCTGTGCCTGTTCACAGAAGTGGAATTACTAAGATTTTGAATAATTTTATTCAAAAGCCGATTGAGGCCCAGTTGATGTGGACCCATTTTCCTGACACCAGTAAGATACTGGAATTTTCCCTTTGCTGCGATCGCACCAACATTCCTCTAAAATATACATAAAATACGTCCCGTTTAAATTTTCATTTGTTCATTAAGAGTAAATGTAAATTCACTACAAGTGTAGTGGTCATTTGTGGTTCTTCTGCGAATTACTGGTTTGATATTATTAAAACTGTTATTTCCTCATTTTCTTCTGGCGCTTTCACCTTTTTCGTAATGATTTGGATGAGCTCTTTACGTCACAGATATTAACTCTTGTCTGCCACGTTTATTGTAAGTATTTCAGAGGTAAATAGTATTTTCTGCAGTCTCTCTTCCTGTCCCCCTGGATCCATGTTCCTGAATGCCTGGGTCTCGACTCGCATGAAATGCCCCGTGAAATTCCCGGAGAGCCTTCCAGGCCATATGCTCTCCGCTCCGCGGCGCCTCTCCCCTGCCTTCCCGCCATATGCGCGCGGCCCAATCTGACCGGCAGATCGGCAGCTGGGGGAGGATGTGCCTGAGGCTGGCAGAGGCTGCCCGGCAAAGCTCGGGCGCACCGGAAGGGAGGCGATGGCAGGAGAAAGTCACTTTCTAAGACTGCATCCTTTTGTTCTGAAAGGGGCGCACGGATTTGGGGTTTTCTGGGAATGAGGGACTTAAAACACACCTCTGAATCAAGATGAGATTCTGTTTCCCAGTGGGAGTGACGCAGGAAGGAAGGGTCCTCATCTAGATCTATGTATCATCTCATGCCACAGAAAGCTCTGTTCAAGTGACATTGCCATTCTTCCTGTGTCACTGGGTCCGAGGCTTTCTCCCATTTTTCCGTCTGGCTACTGTTCTCAGACACTAGTGTGTTATGCTCCCTCCGCTTAAATATTGTCCTTCTAGGGCAGGCTTGGAGGCTTTGGCATCCCACATACTCCTTGGCTGCCTGAAAGGATGCACTCAGTGAACCCTGCAGACCTGCTGGCTTCTTGGGAAGATGTCCCTGATGTGTTTGCCAGGGAATTGGTGGAACTTGCAATTTTGGCAATTCCAGAATCCATGGAGACCAGGCAGGGGGGCTCTCTCGGTCCCCTTGCCTCCTCCCATCCAGCTCTTTAGATGGGGATTTGGCCTGGGGCCAAGCGCAGCCACCACCTGCTTTTGTACATAACCTTGTATGGGCACCGACCATACTTTCTGTTTCTGTCTCATCGGAGCTGCTGTTGTGTGTCGACTGCGGAGATGAGAAATTGCAGCCGAGACTGGAGGGCTCGCAAAGCCTAAAATGCTCTCAGAGACAGGTGGCCATGCCCTGCTCCAGAGGGATGGTGACAGAGTGGCACAGGGCAAGGGGCCAAACTTTCCAAGTAGAGACCGCCCTTTCCATCAAGATTGCGTCCTTCCTTTTCCTTCTCCTAGAAGGATCTTAACTTTTATGAAATAATGGGCATGGTAGGCTTGTAGGTTACAAGTTAAATGTTCTTACTTGACCAAATTAAATTAATCCAAAAATAAGTTGAAAATTTCGTCTGCCTGTGTACTCCCACACTCAGGAACCACCTTGGCTGATCCTTTGGACACTTCCTACAATAAATCATCTCTTTCCTTTCCACTACTTTGAGTCATATTTTCCCACCAACACCCTGGTTCATTTATTCAATCATTCATTCACTCATTCATAAATGTAATTACTTACATAAATACTAAAGACTGTTACAGCAGAGGGCCTCAAACTCTCTGATCTTGGGCCCCATTTTACTCCTAGAAATTACCGAGGAGCCCAAAGAGCTTTTGCTGATGTGAATTACATCTATTCATGTGAAAAGTTCACCCTGAAAATATTAAAAATAATATTTTAAATAACACGTTTGGCAAACAATAAACAACCCACAACATATCAGCATTTTTTTTTATTTAAAAGAACTGTTTTCCAAAGCAAAAAAAAATAGCAAGAAGGATAACATCAACAATTTTGTAAATATCTGGCTCAATAGAAGATGGCCGAATTCTCATATCTGTGTTTGTGTTCATGTGTGAGGTGCCATTGGAGTTGGGGAGGAGATCTTGCCTCCCTCAGCTCTGGGATTGGGAAAGAGAGAAACAGTTTTTTTTTTGACAGTGGTGGGTCTTCTTTTTTGATACCACTCCAAGATCAGCAGCTGGTGGTTTTTTAAACTCAATTGTGACATAGAACCTGAAGCCGTATCATTTAGCTCATGGTACCTGGTTGTAAACTCCGAGGATCTGTCTTGCATTTTAATAGATCCGCGACCCAGGCACAGTGTGGCAGTGTGATGCATTGGTTGTGGAAAATACTGGTTCACTAGCCACAAAGGCCTTTCAGAGTATTGGCCCATTTAATTATATACACAACATCAAACAATCACGTTAATTTATTTCACCACCGATCTTATCAGAAAACCTATTAAGTGTTGGGAAGCGTTCAGTCTCATGGTGGTGGATACAAGTCGTCCGAAATCCTAAATTTCTTTTGAATGCTTACATTTTAGCTTTGGCACCTCCACTGTCTTTGTTTTCCTTCATTCATCTTTGAGAAGGACGAGGGCCTGCCAGATACACCCCCCTGAGTGATCTTAATTTGTCTAGCAGTCCTGCTTTTGAGGGAAATTGATACTCCAAAGCTATTTCAGCTTGACCAAGCTCAATCTCACAAGTACTTTCCTTGAAGCAACCATTGGCCTGTAGGCTGGAGCAGAAGCGCTTTATACAGACTTCACGTTTTGCTACACGACCTATGAAAAAGATGTGTACTCAAGGGCTGAGATTTAATTAAATTAAAAACTTGTTCTCTTTCATCAAGGACATTCTGAAGTGCATATTTTAAGCTGTGAGTGCCTTGGGATACAACGACAATGCGTCCAGTGGTGGCCAGCGCCTCGGTTCCTGCCGTGGTGCCAACAACTTCACACGCCACCGCTGCAGACAGCAAACCGCATCTGAGTAGGAGCATGAGAAGGCTCGGCTCGGACTTCATGGGCTTCTTGAGGGGCTCTTGGGGAACCCATGACGTTCACAGATCACACCTGGGAAACTTCCAGGGGGAGACGCACGGATAAATGACACCCGGCCCTTCACGTGGAGTTATTCCCCATCTGATGGGGAAGGCTGACAATTGACAATGAAAATTCACACGGGAATGGGAGAAATACTCTGAAATGTTAACTTTTCTCTGCTGTAGCAAAATGTTTATAACATAAAATTTACCATTTTTGAGTGGGCATTTTAGTGGCATTAAGTGTATTCACACTTGGGCAACCGTTACCGCCGTCCACTTCCAGAACACTTTCATCTCCCCAAACTGGAACTCTGTACCCAGCAACCTGCAACTCGCCGTCACCCCCCCCCCCACCCCGCAGGCCCAGGTGACTATGCTGTTGCACTCCCTTCTCTACGACCTCAACCACTCTAGATACCTCCTATAACCGGAATCAAACAGTATCTGCCCCCCGTATCTGGCTTATTTATTGAAATTCTTCGAGGCTCATCCACGGATCTGAATTTCCTTCCTTTTAAGGGTGAGTAATATTCCATTGTGTGGATGTACCACATTTCATCCATTCGTCCAGCCATGGATCTCTGGTTGTTTCTACCATTTAGCTCTTGTGCATTGGCATTCATGTTTTGCGAAGCCTGATCTGGTGCTCTAATCAATTCCGGATGACTCTTTCTTTCCTTGGCAGTGAGACCCAGAAACTTCCAGGCCGGCCCTTCTTTGTGTTTAACCGCACCCATCCTCAGCCCGGGTGGGTCCACGCTGGTCAGGAAGGCTCACACCATCCTTCAGAAACATGTCCACTCTGTACTGTGTTGCCTTATTGTTCAGGCTGCACATCTCCACCCCAGAGTGGATCCGGCAGACAGCTGTTCTCTGTCCATTTCATTTTGACCGGTCTTTATTGATCATGCATTATTTGCTCATCAAACAGATCTGCCATTTCCCACACTCACAGTGCTGTAGCAGGCTGTATGTCCGCCTGTTAAATCTGTATTTGCACAAGTTAGAGTTGGTGGCTTGGCTCAATAAAGACGGAAAGGTGCGTGTGTTGCACGTAGGTGTCTGGGGGAGACTTTTCAAAGTATAGGGATCTTGTTAGACCAGCTGTGGGGCGCCTCGGGTAGCTAAGCCTCCCTAAACCATGTTCATCAATCACTTCACTTTTTTTTTGCTAGATTTACCATTTCGCCCAACATTTTGGCTGTTATGATGCAGTGGCCAATAAAGTGAGAGCTAAATGAGAAATAGGTAAATGAGATCTTCGGCAAGGGGAGTCGTGTGTTTTGCAAAATACACAGGAAGAGGCATTTTATTGCAATTCTCACCGAGGCTCCAAGAAAGGAGCGTGTAGCCTGCAGTCACCTTTCGGTCTGGAGACAGCCTTGTGCTCTGTGTCATTCCCTGGCACTTCCTGCTCCAGCTCGGAAATGCCTTTCTCGTTTTCTCAGTGGAGAACATGTCCCCGAGATCGCCAGGTGTGGCGAAGATGAAGGGTCCACCTCATGTTTCACGGATTGGAAAGCACTGTCAAGCTGAGCGTCTCACGCCATGTCATGCCTATCTGTGTGGCCCGGTGCCTGGCTTCGAGAAGGAGTTCTCTGAGAGGGTGGCTGTTAGGAAGCCATCATCATCCCCACTTAGATATGGAGCTCAGAGAGGTTAAACCGACTAACCTGCCTCGCAGCTTGTAAACTCGTCTGCAAGGCACATCTGATTCTTAGGGTGAACCTTCAGCAGCCTTTCTCGCTGTGAGCAATGGATAATCATCACTCCTGCCCCAGGACTCAACCAGATATCAAAATAACCTGGTGACTCCCCGGTTTTCTGCCCGGTTTTAGGAAAATTAAGACCAATAAGGACCAAGGGAGGAAGATGAAGAAGGGAGGAAACCAAAATGAATCGAGGACTTTCTTGGTGTTGGGTGGTCACACACACTGCAAAATTCAACGCTTAGAACTAACTCCATGTAAATGGCATCTCATTGTTTTAGAAGCAAATAAAATAAGAGTTAGAAGGCTGCAAAACTCACTTATTACCACAGAGCTAATAAGAGAAGGAGCTGAAATCCCAAACCAGGTGTGTTTGATTTCAAAATTCATGGCCCGACCGCCGCATCGTGAAGCTAAGCCAATGGACTTGGGCTACCAAAGCGAGGCCAGGAAAAGTGCTTCTCTGTGAGGGTATTTGGTCCAGGAGCCTCACCCTGGACTATGTAGACATCAAGGGCTCCACAGACCTCCATAAACTTTATGAAATCTTGTAAGTCTGCCAAAGTGCATGTTCTTGGGTGGGCAGGTTCAGACTGATGGTGAGAAACTGAAATAAATCTCACACGTCCATCTGTTCCAACGGCAGCCACTCAAGGAAGAGGGACATGTTCCCATGCTCTGTTGCTAGTGGTTGAGTGGGGACCCCCACCTTGATCTCCTCACTCTTGGGCCACACTGAATGCTGTTTGCCCAGTTAGCTTGTGCTGCCACTGGGGAGTTGATAAAGTTGGACAGGCGAAGGTCATGATTTTAAGAGTCACCTATTTGGCACTGGACCCAGCCAGGTGTCCTTGGCAGACCTGTGCCTATGTGGTCTCAGAAAGCGCAAGGTGAGCGGCCCTGCCTGGGAAGGAGGGAACAAGGCATCAATTGGCGTCTTATCAGAGCTCAAAGAGGCTCCCGTTTGGAGTGTGAGAAGGGATTGGAACTCTGCATGGTCTGAAAGGGCAGCTCCGAGCCTCCCTATCTCCGAGGTTTATAATTTCACCTTGTTTCTCCTCCCACCCTGCCACGCGGGTCATTATAGCAGAAAGAGACCTTGGTGGAAGAAAGACAGTCTGTCTCTGCGAGAACAATCTCCCGGCTGTCTGCAGAATGCCACCCAATATGATAAGTGAAATGTTGATACCAAAGCCCGACTCTGATGCTCTGGGTGTTGATTCGCTTTTCTTGGTCAGTGTCAAGTTCGCCCAGCTGGCCAAGAAGCGAGGCTTAACTTCCACAAGCGAAGACTCGCTGGGGTGCGGTCACGGGTCTCCAAGTGCCATCTCTGTGTCGCCCTTTGGATTTCTCCCCATGTGTTCCCGCTCCTGCTCAGGGCTGGCAATGGGAGGAGTGTGGGGGCGGCAGGAAGCACTACACTCAGGGCAGCAGCGGAAGAGAGAGGCAGGGTGAGGCCAAGACCGGGGCCCTCTGACTGTAGATTCAAGCCCTCACTACCAAATGGTTCCGATTTAGGCACCAAATCCCTTTCAAGACATGGTTCTCAGCCACTGAGTCAGTTTATGGCAGTGGTTTTATTGCTCAGCAAAGAGTTCATTGAGTTTGGACATATCTGCTGCAGACACACGTAACGGGTGTCTCGTGGGTAGAGCTCTGGGGTGCCGGTAGACGCCCTACAGTCCCTGTTGTGGAGAATGGTCCAGTCCAAAATGCCGAGGAGCCCTGGAGTAGGAGCTTAGGCCGCCTCCAGGTGTCAGGCTGAGGCAGCCTTCACAGGGCATCTGCCACACTGGTCAGCAGCGAGATGCCCACAGCAAAGAGCTCGCCAGTGTCCAACGCCAGTGGGTTCAAGGCAGGGAGAAGCTGTTTCAGGGTGCTTGGGCTCTAAGTAACAGAACCCCCCTGCAACCAACTTAAGCACAGAAGGGAACTTCTTGGAAGGTGGTGGGGCAGCAGAGAAGAGGGAGGAATCCATGTGCCAGACCTCAGAGTGGCAGAGATGGGCTTGCCAGCGTGGAGCGGGCAGTCTCCTTGAGCGCCGTCGCCGGGCCAGCCAGGGGATGTAAGACCCAGGACAGAGAGGGCCTAATTGATTGGCTTGGGACTTGGGGCAAGGAGAGGTCAGGACACCTCCAGATCTGCGTGCCAGAGGCAGGGGTGAATCCCAGAGAGGAAACTGAGGCATTCTGGGCAGAAAGGGGCCAGGTGGTGGGAAGGCAAGACCAACAGCTGGCCTAGCTACTATGTGCTGTTAGTGGCAGTGTGAGGACTACTTTCCACTCCTGTGTGTCACTGTACTCAGAGGAGCCAGGCAGGGCTGCAGGTGTCCCGAAATCCCTGCAGGAATTGAGACGGGGACATCCCAAGCTGTAAAATGCCTGAGTTCCATCTTGGACAGACTATAGAGGGATCTGGAAGGATGGCTTTTAGCTTCCCATTCCTCGATGAGCACAGAGTTTTCCATGTCATGTGTTGAGTTGACAGACATTTGTGGGACGCCTGTGGCATCGAGGCACTAGGCCGTCAGATGTGCCACGTGTGAGAAGCTTAGTCTAAGGGGGTGAGGAGGGGTGTGGGAGCAGGAAAAATAAGAGCAGGGAGCTGTGGGCAGAGGGAAAAGATGCTAGAGGAAGGGCACTGGGGGAAAGAGGAGACTCGGCAATCCTGCTGTGGACAGTCACCCAACAGCAGTGATGAAGAGTGCAGGCCAGAGAGTGTGGGGAGAAAGTCTGGCTGCCACCGAGGAGGCGTGGGGTCCCCGCATAGCACCTGGGGTGTGTCGCCCCTGTTGCCCGTGTGTACCACCAGTGTGGGACCCTGGTTCCCCACCAGGCCCCTCGTGCCACAGGATAGGCTGCTGTGGGATTGGCAGGAGGGTCCCTGAAGCTGTTCCTTTTATTTGTTCTGTTAACAAAAGTGGCCCACCGAGTGTACGCCGGGCACAGGACAATTATGTCTTAGGAGTCTTGACTTCTCGCCGGACTGCAGTGGGTTTCACCAAGTTTTTGTGCAGAGTGCAGGGAGTTTTCAGGGGTCATTCTGGGAGCTCCAAGTTTACCCCCAGATGGAGCTTCAGGGACGACGTGGGTTCTTGGGCCTTGGCCAGAACCCCTGAATTCCCTTCATGCTTAGCCCTATGCAGGGAGTCCCGGGCAAGGGGCCTTCCCAGCTCTCCCCACAGTGATGCGACTTCCCCTTTGAAGTGCTGAGCTGTGCTCCAGGCAGAGAAAGGACTGGCTGGGGCGAGACACTGCTCCCCTCTTCCTCCTCCTCCTCTCCCGCCTCCTCCCCATCCTCCTCCTCCTCTTCCCCTCTTCCTCTTCCACTTACCCCTCTTCCTTTTCTTCCTCTCCCTCTTCCTCACCCTGTTACCCCTCCTCCTCCTCCCCAACTCCTCCTCAGCATCCTCCTCCTTCTCCTCCATCTTTTTTCTCTCCCCCACCTCTTCCTCTTCCTTCTTTTCTTTCTCTTCTTCTCTTATTCTTCTCCTTTCTTTTCCCCTTTTCTTTTCCTCTTTACCCTCCTCCATTTTACCCTTTACCATCTCCTTCTTTTCCTCTTTCTTTGGCATCTTCTTCATCATCTTCTCCTCCACTACCATCTCACCCTCCTTCTCCTCCTCCTTCAACACTATTATTTTCTGTGTGAAAACTACGACAGGCAAAATAACACTTTAGGGCTAATTTCCAAAGCCTTATTATTACTTCTGTTTCTTGGAGAAAAAGTCCAGAGCTCAGAGATGTTTTGCAACTCATCCAGGGTCTGCTGAGTATCCAGGAACAGAACCTTGGGGGTGCACACGGTGTCTTGTGACCGACCACCGGCTGGGCTCCTGTGACCTGCCCCCGCGCTGGTTCAGAGTCCCTGTAGTCCCCGGGCCTTCTCACACTGAGGAGTGCTGCTGGAAGCCACACTGTCCTTCGGGCTGGCTCCTCTGCCCCAGGGAAGAGTGTATAGAGACCCCAGCGTCTTGCCCCTGTTCTAGACTTCTGGCCAATGGTTTGTTTCAGCTTCCTGGACTGGAATATGGAAATAGAAATACATACCTGGCAGGGTTACCATGAAGCTCAGTGACCTATTGCATGTGGAAGTTCCTGATAAACAAGAAAGGTAAAATGTCACTATTTTTACTATGTCCCATTGACAGCTCCCCAAGGACAGGTCCCCAAGCTCCACAGAGCCAGCCTGTGCACACGCCCCCTTCTTCCCATGGATGTTCTAGCCAGAGCCAAATACGGAAGTGGCTGACATAATAAAAGAGTCCTGTTTATGAAGCTGCCTTCTCTATACTATTGCCAAACTGCCCTTCACAGGCCCCCGGCATCCCAAGCACGAGAGCGGCTATTTCTGTGCCCTTTCAGGACACAGGGAGTCACCAACATTGGGGTGCACCAAGGCAGCAGGTGAAACACTGCACCCTGACATGGGTTCACACTCGCGTTTGTCTTATCTGGGCTTGGGCGAAGCACAGTCCCACGCATCCAACAGCCACTTGGCCATCACCCTTCCACAGAAACAGCTGTGCACAGGGCCGAGCCTCCTCTCTGACTTGGGGGACATGTATTTGGGCCATCAAGACAACATAACCTGCATGTGTCCTTTCCCAATTCGTCCTCTGTTGTTAACTTTATTTATGATGTAACTTGGTTAAGAAGGAAAGCAAAAAGAAGCCAGGTCATAGGGACTGGTGGGCATTTGGAAGGGTCTGTGTGGGCTCCAGATGTGCCCCCTGCTGAGGGTCAACAGGCATGTGTGTTTATTGTCCAAGGAAACTACAGAGGCACGGGATGAAGGAGGTGGAAACTTCATTTGTGTGTGTGTGTGTGTGTGTGTGTGTGTGTGTGTGTGTGTAGACACACCACATATATATGCTCATACCATTACCTTATAGTAAAACAAACATGGGTATTATAAGGTCTTGAATTCAATATTTATATGAATTTTTCAACTAATGCTTTGAAATGCCCAAGAAATATCATGCTTGCTACTGGCTGCTTTGGGCTCTACTTCCAGATACCCTGTTGTGGCTCCTCCATGAGAAAGTTTGAAAACTCAGATTCTTTTCTCAGTCCTGCCCCTGACTAGCTGTGCAATTGGATAAATGGCAGTGGCTGGCACAACCCCAGTTCTCTCAGGATCTGAGGGCTGAGGGCAGCAGCTACTGCTGATTGCTGGCTCTCTTGTGCCTAGGAAAAGTGCTTGGTTCACAGGACGGTCTCCACAAATAGGTGCAAAGTACAACAAAGCAAAATCTGTGTTAGAATTCTCGGTGAAGGTACAGCTTTCGGGCCTGTTAACACCAAGTGGCTGCTCCAGGACAAGGTGAACAAGGCAGGTCCCTGCACTCCCCTCATCCCCAGAGACAGAAACCTGTAAGCAAGACACACAAATGACCCTTAAAGTGTCAGGCTGCTGCAGAACCTTCTTTCTGCTCCATGTCCACTGCCGACTTGCCCGGACATTGCAGCACCCCAAACCCAGTACTAAAACATTGTCACGGGCATCAAAAGCATCTTATCCACACTTGGCCATCTCAAGCCACTAGCCTCATCCCTTGGGGGACCCTGGGGTGGTCCAGGTCCCAGGAGACTCTCAGCAGGGGCGGTCCTCTCAAATCACGGTGGTCCCAGCCCCTCTCGCCCACCATGCCCCGAAGACACAGGATCCGGGCTGTTTATGGAGTGTGGGCTCCGACGTGCGGGTGGCGGCCTCCTGAGCATTGCAGGCAGTAAAGTCTCAGATGCAGGCCTGTTTTCCAGCTG
This sequence comes from Hystrix cristata, assembly GCA_004026905.1. NCBI lineage: Eukaryota > Metazoa > Chordata > Mammalia > Rodentia > Hystricidae > Hystrix > Hystrix cristata. The sequence goes on from PVJO010005915.1 coordinate 25,127, forward strand.
CAGCTGCCACATCAAAAGGCCACACTCCTTGCAAACTTTGCCTTAATTAAAAAGTTACGGTAATCCTCAGGATGGAGGCCAGTCGGACACCCTTGGAGACAACGGTTCTCTCTGTGGCCACAGACCAGGCCCCTCCACCCACCCACCCCAGGCGCTATTAAAAGCAGTGTGGCGCTGTGGGCGTCACAGCTCCTGTGAAATAGGAACGGAAGTGCCCCCTGGGCTCTCTGCGCTCATAATTTACTTTGGAGGGATCTAGGGCCAAAGCTTTGAAAGGGGCTCCCGCTTCTTGGACCCAGTTCTCTTCCTCACACGTCCCCGTATTTTTGGGGGTCTTTCCCAGCTGTGCTTCCAAATACTTCAAGCCCCCAGAGGTACAGCTGGAGAGACACAGGCTGGGAACTCTCAGCCTGCCTCCTGATTCCAGCCATGCAGTCACTGATATTCTGTGAACCCTGGCAATGGAAAGGGGCTTGCCTGCAGCCACCTCCCATACAGGGCCAGAACTAAGCCAGAACCAGCCCCCAAACCAGCTAACTGCCCCTGCGTATCAGCCAACAGAAGGGATGCTCCTGGCACCATCCGTGTGCACCCCTGAGTTTCCCAGGCCCCTTGTAGGTGGACAGGGACTGGTCACTGGCCAGTGAAGAAACGTGTCCCTTCGTGGCCATAGCAGGGAAAACCCTCCAGTCTCTGTCCCCTAGGCCAGGACAATAACCATGAGCCACATAGTGAGATCCACCACACGCATGACGGACTCCACTATGTGTTTTTGCTGTGTTACGTCTCAGATTATTTTCCCCACGGCGTAACGACTGATCCCAACCTAACCGACATGCAAGCTTAGCCGGTGAGCCCTTGACAGCCGCTGACTCATTTGTTCTTTAGGGCCCCGAAAGTGAAGAGCCAAGAAGAAGTTCTTTGAGGGAAGATTGACACTCAAAAGACACGTTTCACAGAGACATTTAGGGGTGAGCAGCACTGCTTCTGGGTCTGCTGCCGCTTCTGCCTTTGTGGGGATTTGCAGATGAGCTTGGATGGCTCTGAGCAGGGGGATAGTGGAGTGGAACCGAATGGAGCAGGGTGCACATCCCCCTACTGTACCCAAGGACCCCTCTCCCAGTATTTCACCATTATGTGCATTGCGAAGAAGCGTCCTCCCTCGGGACTGAATTCTCCAAAATCTCTCCCTCGGGTGGGTGGATTGTTAAGGGCCTCAGAGGACAGGCTGGCAAGGTGGGGCATGCACCCTTTGGCTGGGCATCTTTGTGCAGTGCACAAACTGTGCAACTGTGTGTGTAGCAGCCCCCTGTGCTGGGTACTGTCTTGGCCCCGTACATGTGCTAGCTCATTTTTTCACCTTCTGTAATAACCCAGTAGCATCAGTATTTTAATCCATTGAATAAAATAAGAAAACTAAGGCTCAGCACATTCAAGTAAATTGCAAAAGTCCCACAGCTAGTAAACATCAGAGTTGTGGTTCAAATCTAGTCTGTGTTTTTCCAAGATTGGGGCTCTTTCTGTCCTCCTACGGCTGCCTGCATTCAGTCCGAGAGCCCCTGCCCAAGGTTACCGTGTGCAGAGCTAGGACTCCAGCCAAGAGTGTTTGAATTCTGGGCAAGGCAGCTGGCTTCCACACCTCCACCACGAAATGTGGAATTTCCACAGCTGAGATAAACAGGGACTGTTTACAATGCTCTGAGTCTTGCCTTACTGGAAACATGTAAGGTTGTGTCAAAACAAAATATATGATTTCATCTACAAAGACATCCACAGGGGCTGGTGGAGGAGGCAGCAAAATATTTGCCTCTATAACCAACCAACCGGCATTCTCCCATTTCAGTCCCCAAGTCTGACTGGGGATCTGGGCCCTGAATATCAAGAACAACATACTTGATTTTCTCAAATGCCACTAGTTAGGAAAAAAGCCAAAGAAAAGCAGAGCAATTTCCTTCCTCATCTCCTGCCGCAGGTGATTGGACTGCGGGATTGTGTGGAAGGGGAAGTGATTTTGTTTCTTGGATAATGGAATTAAGTGAGTGCCTCCTGATTTATTCCTAAAAACCCCAAGACGCCACATTCATGTTCCTGAAACATGAAATCAGTAGAAAACACAACTGGGTGAAGAAAGGGAAATGCAAAAGAAAATCACCAATCATTTGATCATACGAGAACACGTGAGTACTCACACATTTGATTGTACTCTGTAAATCTGTAGAAAGGAAGATCATTTTTTTAAAAAGGCACTGGTTTCGGCAGGATTTTTGTAAGAATGGGTCATAGCGGCTGGAAATAATGGACGGCCGGCATGTACGTGCAAGGCCTCTCTTGGAGTTTGCAAAGCACCTTCCTATGTGCTGCCGCCATCTGCTTGCGTTCTGGCTCATGAGAGGCTCGCCAGCCCTCCCCACTGCTGCTCTGTGCTTTATGCACAAGACTGGGGAGGCTGCACTGTGAACTGCCTCGTCCCCTGGTCTGTGGCAGATGCGCACTTACCCCAATTCTCAGCCCCAGGTCTAGGTTGCCTTCCTAGACATCCTTTTCTTCCCCTTTCTGACCCCCTTCAGGGCTGGTGCTACCTCCTCTGAAGGCCTTCTGTGATGCGATTATGGACTGAAACATGAGCCCAAATAAACCTTTCCTCCTTTTAGTTCCAGGAGTTGGGTATTTTGTCCCAGCAACAACGGAAGTAACATGTCACTAGCTGTCTCTCCTTCCAGTCCTACCATGAGCCCCATGTCTCCATCAACACCATCCCCAGCATCTGGCTACCTGCTTTGCTTATCTTAGGCCGAGAGGTACCTGGGAGTGGGGCAGTGTCTCCCTGAGGTGGGCACTGGACCTCAAGTCTGCATGCAAGAAACTCTGTGCAAATGAACACTTTAAAGGTTCATAAATGAAGAAACTGAGGGTTGAGGGGCCCAAGGGAGTTAGAGATGGTGCCTGGGTACAATCCAAGTTGGGTAATTCCTGGAACTCTGCTTGCCAAGAAGCATCTAGTGCTGCGTGGAGCACGGATTGACTGAGACTGAGGCCAGCCACTGGGTGCCTGGGCTTCCTGTCTTGGAGCTAGAGTTGCCTGTGGCTAAGATACCACGTGATGCCACCACAAGTGTTCTCTGCATTACAGGGGGTGCAGGGACTTCGGGATGAGAGTCTCCATGTTATATGACCCCAGCTGACTTCAGAGTGAAAGGACTGGCCAGGCCCAGGATGGAATCCACCCCGAACTGAAGGAATGTAGCTATCGGAACTCTTTCAATTATACAGTCTCAGGTTAAATGAACGCTTTCTGCCTCATATTTACAAGACAAGGCCGAAAAGCGAGATGAAATCATGCAAAGAGATAAAACAGAAGCAAAAGAAAATAACGTTCAAACAGGAAATGGATATATTAGAGCCACCACAATTGCAAAAGGAAGCAGAGAGAGAATAAACACCCAGAACCTGGATTTGGCTAATTATGGCTGCCTGGTGTCTGTCTGCAAGGCCTTCCTGGATGGGGCCAAGGGAACCTTCAAGCAAGGCGCGTCTCCTGAATACTTCCATGTGTGTGCCCCCAGGACAAAAGGGCCCCAGAGAAATGATGATAACACGTAATAAACACAAGGACAGTATAAATGCATCATTTGAGCCCAGAAGGAGCAGTCATCTGTGCCTGCAGGAAATGACACCTGTCCAAGCCGGATGGCTGAGGGGCCAGGTGGAGGGAGGGATGTGAAGGTGTCCAGTAGAAGCAGCCCTGCAGGAAGAGGCACCAAAGGCTAGAGGTGGAAGGTGAGTGAACAGCAAGTTTGCAAATCTACAAGAGGCTCACTGTGGCTGGCAGGAGATGGGGGAGGGTGCCCAGTCCTGTTTATTGAGCCCTCAGCATGCGCTGGGCCTGGGTCTAACTGCACCACGCCATTCACTGACCAGATCATTGCCGCATCTCAGGTAGGCACTGTTATCCCCCATCTTGGAGGCAGGGGGATTAAGTCACTGCCCAAGATCGCAAGGTTGTCTTGGACCGTGACCTACGTCCATCCTTTAAACCCATGTTCTAGATATTGCAGTATCTCCCTTGGTATATTACTCACCCTGAATCTGTAGGATTTACCCCAAAACTTGTCGGCCAAAAACAACAGTCGAGGGTCAGGAGCCTGGGTGGGCCCTCACCAGCAGTTCCAGTTTGGGGTCTTTCACAGAAGTTGGAAGTGGCTTCGGCCACTTAGAAGCTGACTTGGCAGCTAGATCTGCTTCTGAGCTGACTGTCTTAATCACTTTTGAGTCACGGAGACACAACACCTGCCACCTACAAATTAAAGAAGGAGAGGTTTATTTTGGCTCATGGTTACAAGCCAGGATGGCAGGGCAGAGGGGCGTGGCAGAGGAGAACTGCTCACGGCATGGCGGACAGGAAGCAGAGAGTGGTGAAGGGAGGAGCCAGGAAGGGCGATAAAGCCTTCCAGGCCACGCCCACAGTGATCCGCCTCTTCCAACCAGACCCTGCCTCCCAACAGCAAGTCAGCTGTAAGCCCCCATGATGCAATCACCCCACCAAAGCCCGCCTATGACTGCATGAGATTTGAGGAAGCTATCTGGATGTAAACCACAGCATCGACCCTCCTGGCCTTTGGCAGAGGTGGCTGTTCCTGGTGCTGTGGGCTCTCCATGGTGCTGCTGCTGACATGGCGGCTTGCTTCCCCCTGAGAAAATGGTCCCAGACATAGAGAGCACAGCCCAGTGACACGTTTATACTCTGGCCTTGGCAGTGACAGGCCACCGTTTCTGTTGAGTGCAACTGGTCACATAGGCCGATTCGGGCACAGTGTTGGAGGGTCCCACACACAAGTGGGATGATAGGAGGTGGTGACCCAGGTCATCTCAGAAGCTGCCTCCTGCCCATGACCCATCACAGCAGCTTTCCAGTCAAAAACAGACTACATACGTTGCATATGTGACCATAGTCCCTCGAGATTTCTTTTATTAATTTTTCGTTAGTACATGTTTACGGTACATACTGATTATATTCACTGTGGGGTGTTGGTGCATGTCCGTCACGCGTCTTAATTCTTTTTACCTCTTCTTCTTCTGTCCCCTCCTTCCTCCTTCCCTCCATCTCTTGGTACCCTTCCTGTGAGACTTGAAGGGGACCGAAAAATGAATTACCCATCCCTAACTTTGCTGTGCAGTGTGTCATCCACATGTTTGTACGGATGCTGGTGACAACAAACCTGCTGCACTGCCGATCTACGGAAATGCAGCACATATAATTATGTATCGTGCATAATACTTAATAATGATGCTGAACCACCGTGTTGCCAGTTATGTATTTCCCATATTATGTTTCTCATTGTTATTTTGCAGCGTAGCTCCTCCTCTGCTAAAAATAACTGTGCTGTGAAGCAGCCCCTGTTACACAGGCAGCAGCCTCACACAGCTCTTATTCACCGTGACTCTGGCTTGCATCAGGAGGCCACAGCTAGCAACTCGCCTGGCCCCCTAGAGTGTAAGGACACTCTAGATGCGACAGGGACAAATTGCCCAACAGCACCCTTCTCAGAAAGTAGCCCTGTCATTAAGCATTGTACGACCGTCCTTGGACTTCCTGTGCCAGTAAGAAATGCGTAAGAGGGTGGGCACCTGATGTTTGCATTTCTCTTGTGGAGATTCCAGGAGAATTTCTTACAAAATGCATGCAGAGAAGTCCAATTGGACTACCGAGGGAATGCCCTGGCTGGTGGTCTTCACTTGTCAGCTGTGAGCTCTGCAGAGCAGCCCTTCGCCTCCCCAGTGCTCCTGCCTGGCAGCTTGGCTGCAAGAGCTCTGCTTGCACACAGTAGGTCCCCCTGGCCAGTGCTAATCGAGTTGGAGTCCTCTGGAGCTGCAGCTTGGGGGACCTGGGCTGTGCAGGACCCCATGTGCCCACTTCCTCAGGCTGGCTCATATCTCTCCTCTGAAGCCGTCAACGCCTCCACCAACTCTCCTCCAGAGCAGGAACTTTCTGCAGCCCACTGCCATCTGGGTGGGCTTGAGCAGGCTGCTCTGAATGACGTGGCTTCCCTTCCTGAGGATCTTATCAGTCTGCGCAGATACATGGAGCTTGCTGCAACCTTGATGTCTCAGGGCTGCACTTTAATTACTGTGTCTTTCTGGGAAGGCAGACCGGCCCTGCTTCCTGGGAGTTGCCCACACTCCTACTGGTGGATGAGCTGAACACCAGGGTTGGGGCCAGAGCATCCCAGAATGACTGACCAGTTTGCAATTAGAGGGACACCTTCTGCACCCGGAACCAGGCCTGGCACCCAGAGCTTGGACAGGGAGTGGTATCTCCTGCCTGCCCACAGAGTGGTCCTTCTGAAACTCGCCTCTGACCACACTGTTTTTGCTTAAAATGCTTCTTACCTCTCTGCTGCCTTCAGGGTCAAGTTTGGACTCAGTGTTGGCTTACAGGATGGCCACAACCTGGCCTCTGCCTGCTCCTCAGCCTCTTCTACCCCTGTGTTCCTCCCTCCCTCCTCCAGAATGTTTTTTTCATTTTCCACTGCAGCCAGATTCAACTGTTTGTCGCTGGTGAGTGATCGCTACTGTCTTCCACCTCATCTCTGTCTTGAATGCCCTTCTCTTCCTAAATAACATCCATTCCCACTTGAGAATTAATCTTGACCCTCCTGTCCATCAATGGGAAGCCTGCCATTAACCACCCCGAGCTGAGTTATATTCTCCTGTTTTTGCTCCCACTGCAGCGAGGTGGTGACTCGGTGCCTGGACTGTGGATGCTTCCTGGATGTTCCATGCACTGTCCCCACCCATGTTCAGGAAGCTGGTCATGTGGGATGTCACCATGAGAGGGATCAGTGAGCCCCTCTTGTCTTCCTCACCCAGGTCCCTAGGCAGAGCCTGAGCTCCTGCATGCGGTGGTCTGGTCAACACAGCCATGAGGCCTTCGAGTCCGGGGAAGCTGCTGTACCAGCACAGGCCTCCTGAGACCCCAATCTGTTGTCGAGGCCCTGATGTCCATGGCTTCTCGGGCTTCCCTGAATACACACAGAGCACAGAGGGTCCAGCAAGGGCCTTAAGGCTGTGACCTCAAGTCCCAGCCTTGCAAATGGTTGCAGTGTGGGCTACATCACTTACACCACTCACGTGACTTCAGCCCACATGGGTAGCCAGGAGAGTGACAGGCGAGAAGGCAGAGTGTCACTGCGTCTGTGGGGAAACTTGGGTCTTGAAGGAGTGGTGTGGCCTCAGAGCAGTACTGACCCCACGTAGTCCCAAATCCTGCTCCCAAACTGTGAGAGTGATGCAAAGCCCTGTTACCAGGTGAGGGTGGCAGAGCGGAACAGCCAGGAATTGGTGGGGACAGCTCTTTCTTTGAGCCTTTTTTGCCAGGATCTGAGGAGGCCTGTTTACATGGGTCCCCCCTGTGGTCTCTGCTGCTTAATATGCCCTTTGAAAATGCTGCTCTGTGGGATCTGTGCACGTTTGTAATGACAAAGGCTGTGCTGGGTTGTCACAATCTGTGCCTGCTAATTTCTCAGTCACCGGAAAGGAAATAGCTGAAGTTCAAATACTCCTTGAGGGATGGGCTCCTTAGGAGCATGAGGTGGAGCTGCCTTCTTACAAAGCACTTTTGTTTCCTTCCCAAGGAAGATGGACCCACCACTCTTAGCTCAGGAGGCGCCTGGGCCCACAAAGGACGCACGGCTGGTCCAAGGTAGGCTGAGAGAGGAGGGCAGGCGGGACGGCACCCTGATTTTCCATATCCAGTGCCCCTTCTCACTGATCTCTGCCAGAGAATGAAGAAGGATGGAGCAAGAGGTTCCCAGAACCGAGGCCGCTTCTCCTAAGTGGTGGGCATCCTGCCACTGAAGTGGCTCCTGGTGGCCGCTGGGTGAAACCCACATGTGGAGAAGCCTTCCCAGGAACGGAGACCCAGCCCTGGCTCCAGGAGCTGAGCCTCTGATGGAATGAGGGCGGGCTAAGATCGCAGCCAACCCTTTGAAACTGAGCCTGCGGTTGAAGTCAGGTCAACACATTCGCAGGCCTTCGGGCCCTATCGACGTCTGGGGTGGGAAACCCACCCGAAAGCTGCTGAAATACAGGGGCCAGCACCGGATCCGCAGAACAGTGGCTCTTTGAGTTGAAGGTGTTCGAGAATTAAATTTCCCCAGTGTTCCCAGGACTCAGACTTAAAGCCAAGGGGGGCTGGGGCCGCCAGGGCCTGATGGAGCCGCTGATAGGTCTCTGCTGGCTCAAGTGATGACATTGGCAAGAAACTGATCTTTCTGGGGAGCAGAAACTAAAGAAGACTCAAGTGCAGAAAACAAGGCAAGTTGTGTTACCTGCGACAAAGCCCTGGCTTTTACGCCCACAGAGGAGGGTGGAGGAGTCACTTGGCATTGGATGTCCGGAGCCCCAGACCAGCCCCTGAAGGAGCAAACTGCGGCGGTGCAACCTCTTATCTTGTCTTGTCCCCTCCTTCCTCATACAGAATCAGAACATGCGCAGGTCAGAGGCAGAGACCGTGTAATCCTCTTCCTCCCTCTGTGTCACAGATGGGAAAATTGAGACCCTGTGGGATCGGCAAACCGGGCCTCGGGCAACAGCAGGTCAGATCTGGGGCTCAGACTCAGTGCTCTACGCCCCTATCCACTGCTGGGCTGAACTGGAAAAGAAAACAAAAATCAAAGTCTGCAGCCCCCAGCAACCGTGTGGCAGCCACAGCCGCAGCACACCCCCATCTGGCCTTCTTCACACCCTCTTCGTGAGCCCGCTGAGCGCTGGTCCCCGTTGTAAGCTGATGTTCACACACGGGTGTCTGGCCCGAGCAGACGTCAGCTGTTGGGGCTACTTGTTTAAATGCTAAGTCATTTCGTGTGAAGCAGACTCTGTCTGGCGTGCCTTCCTCCACAAGCAGATCATGTGTCCCCGGGCTAGCCGCTGTCTGCTCGAATGGGGAAGACCCAGGACAACCACTGTGAGTGTTGCTCGCACGCAGAGACATTTCTGCCAGGGCTTCAGCACCTCAGGTATACAAGTCAGCTCAGGTGTGACAGGACTGAGGTAGATATGTGAAGAGATAATCCTGTGGCAGGGTGGTGTTTGAGCCTGCTCAGGCTACTGTAACAAATATACCATAAACGGGATGGCTTATAAACAACAAAAATCTGTTCTTCACTGTACAGGAGATGGATGTTTGGGATCGTGGTGCCAGCATGATTGAGTCCTTGTGAGCACTGTTTTCCAGGTCACAGGCTACTGGCTTCTTTTTGTGTCTTCTTATGGCAGAAAAACAAAGAAAAGAAAAGCTCCCAGGGTCCCCTTATATGGGCACTAATCTTACTCATGAAGGCTCCACCCTCAGGACCTAATGACCCCGCAGAAGCTCCACCTCTTAATACCATCATACTGGGGGGTTAAAATTTCAACAATGAATCTTGGAAAGGTCCAAGCATTTGGCTTTTTACAGGTTATCTGGGGGTAGGCTCTTGAGATGGCTGAAGGTAGGTGTGAAGTTGCTGAAGTGGCAGGAGCGCTTAGTGCATACTAGCATGCGGGTATCTGCCTGGGAAGGGGACACTAGCTTTGATTAGTTTCAATTCTGACCCTTGGAAACTCTAAGAAGCCATAATGTAGCTGTGAAGAGGAATCATCCTGGCCCTGTGGCCCACCCTCCTCAGTGCCCTTATTTCCCTGAGCCTAGACTGAGCTGTAATGTCCTCTTCTGACTTTAAACACTCAAATGTTATGAGCCTTGGTCATAGCCGTGCGACCTTGGTGCTGATACTATGTCATTTTTTTTCCCTAATGACTGTGTTCTCCCTGTAAGACATCACTCTTTTTTGCTGTGGTGATGTGGAAGAGGGACTGCAGTAGAAGTATGAGGGTGCAGGATTCCAGAGAGGAGATTCAAACTCTCTTTGGTGAAACATAATAAACAAAACAAAACAACCCCGAAATCTTTCTTCTTAAATTGCAACTGGAAAAACGGTCCCTCATGGGTACAGTGGTATCTACTTCCTGTGTAACATATACAAACATCCCCTGGCAACTGGGGCCTAGCACAAGTGCAGATGTTCCTGGGAGATGGTGAAAGCAGCAACATATTGTCCTCTCTCCAAACCACTTTCAGTTAAGGAAGGGCTTAGAACTTACAGTAATAATTAGATTGGAATAATTAGATTGGCATGAAATTGGAATCATTGAATACTAGACTTAAGAAAAACTTCAGCTTCTCGTCTGTGAAAAGAGACTCTGTGACCCACTGCCCACAGAGCCTTGAGAATCTTGAGAATCGTATCATCTCATCTTGTTGGGGTGGTCATTAGGCAATAGTTTCATGGACTCAATTGGTGAAATTTGAAAGCTTTCTATTTTCTTGGGTATGTTTTGTTGTTACTTAGACATTTGGAGTGAATAATGCCAAACGTACACTGTTCGTGTAAATGCCTGACCCACAACAGGGGGTGCAGGTGTGTTTCCTAAAGCACGTGGTTGGAAAGCCCCTGAGAGCTGTGGAGACTCAGAGCTTGGGAGTCCCCAAAAGACTCCCGGGTCATAGCTTCCCATCTGGTTGCACAGGTTTCTGAGGCCCAGAAAAGAAAAGCAAATCAAACATACATGCTGTGTCCCTCGGACTCTGCCTCTCAGAGAATGGAAAAGAGGAGCAAAGAGAAGTTCCCAACTGTCATGGGCACCGAGGCTTAAAGTGCACATGGCCTTGGGCACTTGGGTAGCAGGTATTTTATTTTAATTTTTTGCTCTAACGAATAAAGTACTTTCTATAGTTTGGATTTGAATGTCTCCCAAAGGCTCATGCATTATAAGCTCAGTCCCAGGGTGGTACTCGTGGGAGGAGGTGGATGTGCCCTTGAATCTTGCTGTGATAAGGGGACCTTGATACCTTCCTCTTCCTCTCCTTTTTGCTCTATCACATACTTCCTCCACGATGTGGGGCCAATCAACCAGAGACTGGAAACTCTGAAACTGTGGGCCGAATAAACCTTTTTAAAGTAAGTGTTAAGTACTTCAGGGTTTTTTTGTTTTTATTTTTGTTTTGGGGCAGGATCTTGCTATGTTGCTCAGGCTGGACTCAAACTCGAGATCCTCCTGCCTCAGCCTCTGGAGTGGTGGGATTATAGGTGTGTGCCACCACAGCCAGCAATTTCAGGTCTTTTGTCACAGCCACAGTGACAGAAACCACCCAGCACACTGATGATCAGGTTAGTTTTCTGATGGTGAGGAGTAGAGCGTGTAGGTGAAGATTCAATTTCTTACCTTGGCTTCTCCACAGAGCTGTCAATGTTTAAACTCATTTTATTGGAGTAAACTGCATCAGTTCACTGGAATGTAAAAGGTCTGACAAGATCGGCCGGAGCCAGCTGTGCCCAGGAGCCAGAAGATGTGGTCTCTGTGACAAGTTCTGATGTCAGGGGTACTAGCCCAGGGCCCACTGGAGCCCACAGGCCACACGCTGTGGCACCCGGCGGGAAAGGTTCTTGGAGCCCCCTGATGGCGTGCAAGGTGTTGCCCCTCAGCACTGGCGGCCCCTAGGGCTTCGTTAGAGTTGGAGAAGCTCATCCCTGCCCAGATCCCACATTCGTGCCAATCCCCAGTGACTCCTGGGCATAGGAAGCTTGAGAAGCCCTGCTCTGGGAGATAGCATTTTCTGGATCGTGGAGAAGAGACTTCCAGAAGAGTCTTGAGGATTTGGTGGCAATTCCAGCCCAGGACCAGATCTCCACGCCTGGCCTCGGGAGGAGAATGGCCAGCTTGGAACAGCATGGTGCTCTCTCATGTGAAAATGAGGGGGTTGGACTGCATGATCTTTATTCTCACCCTCGCAGGCGTGAGATGGGAGGGGACCCCTCTCCGCTGAAGATCAGAGAGCTTCTTGCTGTGTAAAACACTCCCTAATCAGCCTTATGTCAAGTCCCCCGCCCCCCGACTAACCACAGTGACAAGTCCCAGGAGTGCACCTTGTCAGGCTGTGAATAAAGTTCAGGCAGCTTGGTTAATTACCCTGACACTGACTAGAGTTAGCTATCCAGCAGCTCAGGAACTTGTCTTAATGATTATAGGAACGAACACACACACTGCAGCTCCGGGCAGAAACACCCCCTGCGTGGCCTACAGCCTGGCGTTGGAGTCTCCCATCCACCGAGGGCAGTCCGAGGGCATCAGGGGTCCAGGGAGACATCGTTCCAACATGGGGGTGAGGTCCTTCTCCAAATGCACCGGAAGTGAAGTCTTATAAGCATTGTAGTCGGCTTGGTCTCTTTCTCTCATGCTTCTGCTTGGAATCTGCCCAGGGCGCTCTGCTGCTGTCCATAACAAACCACACAGGACGTGCCCTGCCGGTTCTTGAGCCATGCTGCCATTAATCCCTGCAGCCAGCCTGCCCTGGCCCTGGAGGGCGGTGCTCCGCCCTGGGGAGGAACAGTGCGCTTGCTTCTATTCGCGCCTCTCCTTCCTCTCACACACTCTTCTGTGCTCTTGACCATGGTCCTCACTCACCCTGCAGATTTCAGGGCCTGTACCATTTTTTAGAGGGCGTCTCACACCCACCATGCTCGGGATGAGAGTCTGTATTTCCGCAGAGTCCCGGGCCACATCAGTCATACTGGATATCACATTGTAGTTGGGGGCAGTTTCCCCATGAAACAGGGACCACACGTGACTCAGGTATGTCAGCCTCATGAGGTCTGGGATGGCTTTTTGTGATGTTGACAACTATATGCAGAGTGCCTGATCCATTGCCTGGGACATAGAGGACACTCCATGAAAGTCTGTTGGTTGGATGAATAAGTGAATGAAGACATGAATCCTCTGTGTTTAGTGCAGTGACTGGTACAACATGAGTGATCAGTAGTGGTGAGACAGTTATGGACCACCATGGCAGGACAGAGGGGTGTAATGACGGGAGAAAGTCCTGAGTGCAGTAACCTACCACCCTGTGTAGCATGGCATGTTCCAGCAGAGCTGTCAGGAGACCCTGACGAAACCACAACGGCAGATGTTTGCATGAAATTGTGACTGAGAAAAACCTAATTATGGAGGTCACACAGCTGGGCAGTACACTACCAGCTTCCCACTAGCTCTGTTGCAGATAGCACCGCTGATGTGTCGGTTATGATAGCTGCTGCTTCCCAGGGAGCCGACGGCCACTTATGCCAAGAACACTGACTCTTCTTGGACCCGCAGATACCCGATAGGTGAGTAGAGTGGGATAAAAAGTCCGGTACTCTGTCTTCATATTGTGTCTGTCCATTTTGCTGTCTAAACCCTTGAGTCGGATTGTACTCACCTCTGCATGTAGGCACGCTGATCATTTAAGAAATGTTCTGTCTGAGACTAACACGGTATTCGGTTGGCCTGTTGCCCCTTAGAGCTGATTTCTGTTTCTTCCACCTGATCCTTGTGATTTTTCAGCAGCTTACACACTGAACGCCCTTCTGCCCTAGCATAAGGCTAGGACACTTGTGCGGGAAGACACACCTGCTAAAAGAATAGCTCAGTGGTTCCCAAGCGAAAAATGATCACCTCCTGCTAGGCCACCAAGAGCAAGGCGGATGCTTTGCACAGGATGATGGTGCCAGGCACAAGAAGTTCAACAGCCCCTAGGATGAGTTGACTGAGACCGTTTGGCCGTCCAAGTCTATCGTAAGACGAATCCTCTTTCAGAACTGTGCCCTTGGCCAGTGGAAATTATCAGACTTTAGCACACTGCACCAAATCAGTCAAAATCTGCTGTTCTGTTGTTCATTTTCTTGAAAAACTGCTCATCCCCTTTAGCCTAAGCCCCAATTTGGCTGAAGCTCCACACCCACACACCGAAGGTTTGGCTGTGTGTGCTTGCGATATGTGGCCCAGCTCATTTCTACCAACTCTGCATCACAAGATCTGTTTATCTGTTATCATTTGGTGGAAGATGGATAGATAAGTGTTTGGATGGATGAGTGAGTAGAAGGGTGGGTGGGTGGATGGATGGAGGGATGGTAGCCTCTCTGCTTTAGGCCTACAGTCTGCATAGTGAGAGCTCATTAAGAGGGACTGCTGGACAGCCAAAGCACAGAGGTGTCCACAACCCTGGGCAGCTATGCCCAAGTCTGAAATCTGATGAGGAGATCAGGGTTTCCCTGACCATGGGACCTGGTGGGAGGTGCAGTGGGGCCTCGTTCAGATGATTCCTTTGGATGGTTGACAGGGAGAGAGCAGGGCTCCTCTCCTCATCCCAAAGCATACAAACCCCTCTCCTGAGGGCTGCCAGAAGGTTTTCAAGGCCCCTCCAGGCTCCAGGCCTGGTCTGTCACGGTCAAAGAAGTAGAAAAGAAGAGAGATTTCTTCAGGCTGGGTCTAAAGAGAGGAGAGAAAATCCTCGGTTCCCACAGCCCGTAAATGACAGAGCTGAGAGGTTGGAAGCCACCTCTGTGTGGGCCTGTAGCCCACTGCTCTTTAGAAGTATCACGACTTGTAAAAAGCTTGGGAGTTTCACTTTTTAAAAAAGCAACACTCATTTAAAAATACCAGTTTCTTTACATGGGGTGGCAGCAAGTGGGATAACTGTCCAACATCCATACGCAAAAATTCAGAGAGAAAAGAATTGGAGCATTTCTGGGAGACTCTCTTCTTTTCTAATTTTGGTTGTAGTTGCTCAGCTTCTCCCTCGGGGTCTGGGTTTGGAGAGGACGGGTTATATTTTATTTACTTTGTAAAAGGAGACTTCTCTCCCACTTTCCATCCTTCACGCCCTCCTCCCTGTCTTCTCTTGTAACCCACTAGCTGAACCAGGCAGCTTCCCAGAAGCCGCATGGGAAGTTTCTGCCTGCATGTGCAGTGCACAGAGAGGAGCAGTCAGCGAAAGATGGATGCAGAACATCCGGGTCTCCAAGTCAGACACTTTAGGGCAGAAACTCAGCTTTGCCCGTTCTGAGCCATTTGACCTTTGCCAGGTGACTTAATGCCTCTGAATCTCCATTTTCTCCTCTCTGTATTAAAAATAATGATAGTATTACACTCTGGGGGAATATTATGAAACAGTAAGGTAAACACAATCAAGGTATTTAGTATGGCATTTTTCATAACTCACTTGGCAATAAAATCTGGCCTGAGTTGGTGTCAAACAATTTCAAGCTCTTATTGCAACCACTCGTACTTTTTTTCCAGTGGAAATATTTGTGCGTTTGATTACAGGTGATACTTCAGTTCCCGCTGGGGGAGTTAGGTTTTGTTAGTTGTAGGGGCCACAGTTGCTGTCTAAAGTCTAGAATGGTTTGGTTTCTAAACTCTATATGGCTCCAAAGATCCATGGGGGGGCCTGTGGGTGACTGTGTAGCTACCATATTGTCTGCTTTGGGAACTTGTCCAAAGGCACACAGAAATTTACTTGCAGATAAGTCTGTTCTCAGATACTACTTACTCCAGGACCCTTTCTGTGACCAAAAATCTCTCTCCAGTTATCTAACATGAACTTCCTCCAGCAGAAATCTGTGTCTTTGGATCATTCAGGCCCTTTGAGAGACCGCTTGTGCAGATGGAAGTTGGATAATGAGAGATACTTGTGAGGCAAGCCAGAATGAAGGGGAGGGGTCGGGACACGATATGGACCAATGGTGATGGAAAGGTGACCTGCTAGGTGACAATGCAGGGTTATGCATCTATGTCTGGCCGCTGGAAGTTAACTGGAGCTTTAACAAATAGGAAATTTTAAATAAATAGCTAGGATGAAGGAAGCAAGAAAATTCCCAACATCTTTTCATTTTTCAATTCTCTTTTTCTCTCAAAAGGAGAGTCTGGAATAAGAAAAATCTAATGTAATTCACAGGGTTAAAAATTCAAGTATTATATGCATAAAGCAAGGAGTAAGTCAGGGAGAGCTGCTACAATTGAATCAGAAAATGACCTCTGGGCTTCCCAGCAGCCAAGAGAAAAAAGGAAGACATGGTGATTATACATTATCACAGCACAAGTTTTGGGTATCTGTTGTTGCAAAACAAACTGCCCCCGAGTATAGTGGTTTAGGATAGTCATTTCACTTCTCTCATGGTTTTATGGGTTACAAATTTGGAGGGACCTGCATCTGGTGTGCTTGGTATCAACCAGGACCATTGCAAGTGGAGGTTCAACTCTGAAGATGGATTATTTAGTATCACATCTGGCGTTTCATTGGTCCTTGGTGTCTGACTTTCTGCATGCAGCATCTCATCCTCCAAGTCCTTTGGGGTTGGGGCTTCTCAGATGTAATGGCTTGAGGGTATTTGCGCTGGTCACAGGACCACTGGCTCATCTGAGGCAGGAAGTGGGAGGCGCGAAGCCAGTGTAGGGTCATGTCCAGCGTTGTTCCCACCAGCTTCTCTACAACACACCAGTGAGAGGACCCACCCCGATTCAAGGGACCGGAGAAATTCACCCCCTCTCCTGACTTTGATGGAAGACGCAGGACTTCTGAATATTGTGGTGATCCTCTTGGGAGAAATAGTGTGCCACTGTAGAATAAAAGGAAGCACATACATTTTTCAGGAGGAACAACAATTTTTTGCCTAGCACTGAACTTGTGTGATGAATTTGTGGGCTCTCTTAGAGCAGTGGTAGTAAACCTACAGCACTTGTGCCACAGCTGGTGGTTTGTTATCACTGAAAGCTCCAAAAGGTTCGGCATCACTGTCTTAAAGACGGTCTCTGCATGGGGACTGAAACAGTATCAACAAGAGCCAGTTCGCATAAGAGGCAGGAACTGCATAGGATTTTATATATTTAGTAGTTCTGAAATCTGAGAATTTCCTTTCCAAGAGTTCTGGGCCTCAGAAATTAGTTACAGTCTTTACAACCAAATTTTCTCTTTCAATGGATGGATGGTCACATAATGTAGCATTTTCGTTCTGCCAGGTCTTGGCCCAGCTCTGTGGGAATCGTGTAGCCGTCCACCTGGCCCCTGCCCTCCTGGCCTTCCATCTTGCAGCGGCAGAGTGACATATAACAATACACAGGTGGGTGTGGACCCGAATTTTTCAACTGTGTTCAGAGAACCGCTTGCATTAGACTCATGTTAGACACGCGGTGTCTAGACACTGTAAAATCAAGCCAAGTTTGGCCTGGGAATGACTCTGAAAATTGAGTCCTTATGCAATGGCTTGCGAGCTAACTCAGTCCCTAAGCAAACGAAAAACCCAACTGAGGAATTTGCTTTTGTAACAAATAGCCAAGTCTCAGCCAATCACTGCAGCAGGGCTTCCGTCCATCACGGGAGGCCTGCGGTTTCAACCTTGTTCAAACAAGAGAAACAATGAGCTGTAACCCACTTTGCGGGCCTCACTTCTGTTTCCTGTATGTCACTTCCTTTCTTCTGGCTGTAACTATAAGCTGCCCATGTGGTGGAGCTGCGCATTTTAGCCCTAGATTGCTGCCCGATTCTCTAATTGCAGTTAAGCTCAATTAAGATCTGCAAAACTAGGTTTGTTGTAATTTTTTCACCCACCCCTAGAGGCAGATGCTTGTTAAAAATCCAGATGCTGGGCCCCATCCTTTTGCCCCTGAACTGGCTCTTCTGGCGGCCGGAAGCCAGGGGCTCGGCTTTGCCGGCACTCCCCCAGTGACTCTGAGGGTGCCGGCCTGGGAACTCCTTTACTGTCCATCCTGAGGGTTGAGAATAATCACGTCAACAAGGGACTCGCTCTGGGACTGTTCTAGGTATCTTACATAACAGTACTTAGCATTCACAACAGCTCAGTGAAGTGTTATTTTCCACTCTTCCAATCAGAGGTTGGAAAGACATAGAGGTTGCAGTCTGAACAAGGTCAATCAGTTTTTAAACGTGCGATGCCAGCTGTCACTCTCAGGGTCTGGTTCCAAGGACTCCTGGGTGGAGTCTGAGAGCCTAGGTGACCGGGGAGGCTTTATGGACTGTCTGTTCAGTGCCAGGATACCACCAACTCTCCGGGACTTGAGATTGTCGTCCCCTCCCAAATGTCCTTAGGTAACAAAAGCTAGTAAGATGGGAGTTAGGATTCTATTAGGCAGTAAGGACAGCAACCCCAAAATGGCGTCTACTGATTCCCCATCCTCTGAGGATCTTACAGGACCGTCTGTCAGGTGTTCCTCACTGTCTGAGACCTCCCCAGAGTGTGATCATGCAGGCCATTGGCTCCAGGAGCGTACGCGCCCTGGACGGGCACTGCGTGAACACTCCACAGACTGGATCTCCATTAGGGTAGAGATTTTACTGGTACGCATGTCCGGGCTCCCTTCTAGACCCCTTAAAAACTCCTAGACAAAGAGCTTCCGTTGTGTATCCTACTCATGACCTCCTCCCACGCAGCAGTTCTTCTTCCTTGCCTTTATGTCTTTTACTTTCTTGTCTTTATGTCTTTTAAATAAATTTGCTTGCAACCTCCCTCCTCCATCCACAGTTTCATTCTTTGTCACCATAGGACATGATCCCGGCATTCTGGTATCACTGATCCTTCCAAGGTAAATGTGGAAAAACTCAAGTTCATGAGTTTTGCTAACTTGCTGTCCCTTGAAGATAACAGGGACTAGGAGACCAGATGTTAGTCTCATATCGTGGTACTGTTGTGGGCTAGATGTGTGAGCTGCAGGCCGGGTAAAGTCTTGCTTCCCGTGGCCACCATCTGCTGGTCTATGGGCAGCTCAGGTGTGGTCAGAGAGCTGTCTG
The DNA here is from genome assembly GCA_004026905.1 of Hystrix cristata. Taxonomy (NCBI): domain Eukaryota; kingdom Metazoa; phylum Chordata; class Mammalia; order Rodentia; family Hystricidae; genus Hystrix; species Hystrix cristata. The sequence goes on from PVJO010005915.1 coordinate 43,782, forward strand.
CATTATACTGTCTGCCTCTCCTCTCTCTCTCAACCTGGGTTAGGGCACTGTGCGTCTCCTTCCAGCCCCAAGTTCCATGTCCCACATGATTTGATATGATAGCACAAATACCCGGTACTCTGTGTGGAGTCAACGCAGCAATGATTGTTTTATTTATTCATCTGACCCAACAAATGGCTTTTCCATAGCTCCTATTTGTACTCGGTTATCAGAGAAGTGTTCAGAATAACCACTTAATAAACTAAAAGGTGATTTTACCAATTTCATTGTCACCTAAAGCCTCCTAAAAGATGACCATGTTAGGGTGGCCCCTCTGCCCCAGCCTGGGTGCCCCCAAAGTCACCTTCCCTGTCGGACTGAGAAGCCTGCCACCCTATCCTTTTAGAATTCAAATTGACAGACACATGGGGTCTCTCTGCCTGGGGCAAATCCTCCACCTTCAGCCCCACTTTGATCCTCCAGTCCAGGCTGCTTTCATTTCACAGTCAGGTAACAAAGGTTGGAACAGATGACAAATCTTTCTAGAGAACTGGTCCTTTGCCCCCCCCAACGATGTGCTGCGGCGAGGCACCAGGGGAGGAGGCTGCATCACAAGGGCTGGCGGAGCCATTGAGCTTTGAAACTCTGGCAAACTGGAGTTCCCTTTTCTGGCCTGGGATTCTGCAGCAGACTGTCTACACCCCACGGTGAAGCGCAATACTCTAAATGCAGGGACTGAGGGCACTGTCCTGGATGGGGAGGACCCTGTAGGATCAGTCCCCTCATCCTAAGGGAGAGTCTACAGGGGAATCTGTGTCCAGGATCAGAGGTGTTTAGAAAGATGGGAAGGTTGACAAAGGAAAACAAAAATGAAAGCAGCCAGAGTGTGGTGCTGCGATCCAGATCTGTAGCAAAGGGGCGCTGGCCTTTGATGAACCCACAGACCTGAACTCCAGGCTTTTCACTCTAGGGTGCTGCCCAACAGTGCTCCTTTTCCTGGTCTGGAAATCACTGCCTACTGTGCACCCTTCCTGCCTACCCGCTCCAACTCCACATGCCACTCAGCAATACTCGTCTTTTCTCGATCCTCCAATATGGACTCCCAAGCCTCACCCCAGCCCTGGCCCTCTGCCTGGGTACTGCTGGGGAGCTGGGGGACCTGGGGCCATGGTCCCGGGAGTCCCTGCATGGATGGCTTTGAGTTTTTAGCAGCGGAAGAGGAAGCAGCTGACTCAGACGTGGAGTCCAGCTGCACCCCGGTGGCCTCCTTCCTAGGGCATCATGTTCCAAGGCATCCTTAGCAGGGTCTCCTGACCAGGGTTCCTGACCAGGCCTGCTGTTCTTGGCTCAAGGGCTGCTTTTAGCACAGAACACTCAGTGCGGACATCTCTGCAGGGGAACTCGAGGTGGACCTCTCAGCTTGTCAGAATGTACTGCGTGGCTTCTTCACTGTCCCCTGTGTGACTTTGCACATTCCCAGGACAGCTTTCAGGAAGCCTCCTGCCTGCTATTTGCACTTGGCGGCAGGGTGGGGAGTGTCTCAGGGATATATGTGGCGTTTGTCGGGCTCAGGCGGAGGAAAGCAAAGACACCCTCCTCTGATATATGACATGTGAGAACATTCTCCTGACAGAAGCAGTCCCAGGAACAGTGACAGCGCCCAGGCCTCCGACAGGCCACAGCCCGTCACCTTCAGCAACCTGCCAAGCACGTTAGCCCACTGTGGCAGGAAGGGGGAGGCAGGGGAGGCTCGGGGAGGGGACTAAACCAGGCACAGAGAGAGGCAGAGCTAGAGGGATGCTGGGAGCATAAGGAGAATGTGAGGCCAGGAGGGACCCAGACAGTGAGGGGCAGGGGCCCAGGAAGTTAGAGAGGGGTGTGGCAGAATCGATGCTGAAGGTAGAGACCAATGGAGAAGGATGTACAGAGATCTGTTCCTTGTCTCAGCACCAACCCTCAGGGCCAGGAACTTGTAGACAATATCCTGCCTGGTCCAGCTGGGGAGAAAGGCAACCCAGGCCAGGCCACTGGTGACCAACACTCTGGGCCCCTGGAGCCTGCAGAGGTTTCCTGGACCAGGTCCTTGGGCTCTAGCTCTGGGAAACTGACGTCAAGATTTAGGGCCTCCAGGTATTGCTATTTATTTCAAAAATAATGTCTTCTTAGAATAAAATGTTGCTTTCTCCCATTTAAAAATAACCTTTCCCACCCCCGCTCCCCCAATACAAAAGAAAACAATGCAAGCTCATCATGGGGAACTTGGAAAATATGAAAAGATGCAGGAAAAAATAAAACACAAATTGTAATCACATCACCTAATGATAACCACCGCTGGCAATTCACTGGTTCCCCCTAGGTCCTTTGTCAGTGTGCGGAGCCATATAATTAGCAGTGATCTGCCATGAGCATTTTATTAAATATCATTTGACATCACCACTTTTATTAGTGTATATATCCTAATATTGGGACAAGGTATTCTTTACTGAGGTAATACAGTTAGATGACTAGTTAGGTGGTTAACTTTGTCACCATGAATAACACTTTATTAAATGTCTTTCTGCCTGTGTCTTTGCCTCTGTGTCTGATTATCTATTCAGGATATATTGAAAGAAAGCAACTTGCTTGTCAATGCCTATCAACATTTTTAAGATATGACAACATATCTATGTATCAGTAGGGAGATATACATACACACACACACACACACACACACACACACACATAGATAGACATAGGCATATAGGCAGAGATATATATCAATATAGATATAGATGCAGAGATGGATGATGAATGGATAAACAGATAGATAGATACCTTCAAGTTGTCCTCAAAGAAGATTATAAATTAAAATTCTAGTGCAACTTGGATTCAGATGCTCATCACAGAGCACTTGATTTTTTAAAAATTGTATTCTGCTTTATTTCAAAGTCATGCATATTAGTCAGTGTTTACTAGAGAAAGATATTATACAAGATGGACAAACATAACAAGAATTTACAGACTGGCTTACAAGGGCCGCCGACAGAGTTAGGTGTGGAAGAGTGCGGAGGGCTGTCTGTGCACCGGGGATCCGAGGATCCGGTGGAAGGTCTGGATCACAAGTCACTGCAGTGTCCTGTGTGAGTCCGTAGCAGGAGGCTGAGGGTCTGGGCTGGAAGGCTGAAAGGCCTGAGTGGAAGCCAGGAGCTTATGTCCGAGGTGAAGCCAGGAGATTATGTCCAAGGCGACCACTGGAACTCCTCTGTAGAAACTGAAGCACTTGACAGTTAATGACTATCCTTTGTAGTTTGTAAGGCAACTTGACATAAGCAGGAGGTAAGTATGATGAGCTCTGATTTTCCAAGGAAGACATGAGGCTCGGAGAGGCTCAGTGACTTGCCACGATCTTAAATTTAACCAGTCATTCCTCCTTCCTGGTTTCCCCATTCTGGTCACACCATCAGTGCCCAGTGTCAGGTCTTCATGGGCCCAGCTTGCATGACGCTAAAGCCACCATGCCCATGTGCAGCCACTAGCCACACATAGCTCTTTGCATTTATTAAAAAGAAGTTTTTAAAAAGCTTTAGCTCCTAGGTCACTGCTGGGGTTGGATATGCTCTAAGTGTTCCCCCACCAAGGCCCATACATTAGTGTCTTGGTTCTCAGGTGGTGTTATTAGATGCTTTATGAAGTGGGTCTTAAGGGGAGGCCTTTAGATCAAGGGGGTGCCCTTGGGAGGAAGTTCTCCTGGGACTCCTGGAGCTATCCAAGAGGGCTGATATAAAGGAGCAAGCCTGGCCCCTCTCATCCTCTCCACTGCTGGCTCATGATGGAATCGTGCTCCTGCCATTGCTATCTGTCATGGGGTGACACAGTGAACAGGCAGCACTTGTCACATAGCCTGCATTATACTGCTTGGACTTTGAAACTTCAAAACTTCAAGGTACATAAACCTCTTTTCTTCATAAGCAGCTTGTGTCAGGTATTTCATTATAGTGATGGAAAGCTGACTGATAGAATCACTTTACTCATATTTTAAGTACTTAGGGACTACAGCTGACTACCTATCAGACAGTACTGCTGCAGAGCATTTTGATCATCACAGAAGGTTCTATCGGGCAGCATTGTTCAAGAGGGTTGGTGTCTCCACTTCAGGAGTGGGTCCTTTCCCACTCAATCCTCTACCACCAACTCTCACTCAACCTATATGCCAAGGATGAATAAAATTTCCTGAAAACATGAATTCGGTTTCACTAGTCACCAGTCCAAAATCTTTATTGAAACTCTCTTACTTTTAAGTGCTACATTAAGAATAAGCACACATCTACAACTAACTTTACTCTACCTTCACATGCTTCTTTGTATGATTATACATCATCGGGGTCTGGGTTGAGATGCTATAGACACAGAGATGGATGAACCATTGACTCTACACTCAATGAGCCTACAGTCTGCTGGATTAAAACATTACACACGCCCTAGACTCTGGCCCTGCTTTATTTTCCTTTGTAGCACTTAACCTCTGCCACTTGTCTGCTGTGCCGGGCATTCGGTAAATGCAAAACAACTATCTATGAATGAATGGCCATATTCTAACACATTAAGATGCTGAGTCTCTCCAGTGAGCCAGAAGAACTGGGAACAGAGTGGTCCTCAACAACAGGCCTGTATACCTCAAGCCTACGAGGCTTAAAATCTGACCAACAACCCCTTAGGACATGCTAGTCCCAGCCTACCACCATTCCTACAAACAGCCACTATTCTTTCCATCGCTGGGATGGAGAAAAGGGGACAATGTGAGGTGAATTTTATGACCACACTTTGGTCCATCGGAAGCTCCCAGCAGGGACTACCTCCTCTTTGAAGAAATTAATCAAACACTTAATCCCAGCAAGTTGCACAGTAAGGAAATTCAAAAAACAAATTCACAGGCTCTCAGAAGTTGAGAAGAAAATAAATGAAATAAACACCTTTCTGCATCTCTTCTGTTGTACTGACTTCTGGGAAGTCTGTTTTTTTCTTCTTCTTCTTTTTTTATTTTTTATTTTTTTAACAACACCAAGCATTCAGTTAGCATCTTTTCTTGGCTACCTGTTCACTGGTAGCACTTATGGTAGGAGGGGTGCAAGAAACTGTTTAAAGGACAGTGTAGACTGAGAGATGGCAGAGCCTTGAGACCTCAAATGCGTCACAGGAAATCCCCCCACTTATGTCCTGTTTTGCTTTATTTTCAGTTTTATTCATTGTCTTCCTATCATAACATTTTCATCTCCTTCCGTTGATTTTTAAACCAATTGGAGATACCCCTATCTTTTAATAGGATATTTAGTCCATTCACTTTTATTGTAACAACAGTTTTATGTGATTTTATTCCTTAGAGTTGGCTTTATGTTTACTATTTACAGTATTTTATTGTGATTCTTCTTTTCTCTTTTCCTTATATTTCACTCTATTTTTCTATTCCATTAATAATAGGCCTCTATTTTCTCACATGTATAATCTAAATGTGCTTCTCTATTATAGGAAAACAAAATGCCAGCTGTTTCTCCTACTGCTTCCTCTCTTCCCCAATATTGTATGGATTTTAAAATTCCTTTACAGGTAGCTTCTCTCTCCTTGCCCCTCCAACTTTTTGTTTTTCCCCAAATAATTTTATTACAATTAGTTCCAGACTGTTACTAGCTAGATTTTCCTCCAATACTGTGTTATATCTGAGTCAAGATCGCTGTTTAACAATTTCATTATACATTCCGAGAAAGTGTAATTATTCACTTAAATTTAATCATCTCTCTCTCTCTCTCTCTCTCTCTCTCAGTTTCCCATAGTCTCTGCTCTGATTCATTTGCAAAAAAATCAGGATCTTACCTTTGTTATTATCCTTAGATGGTGTGGTGGTTTTCAAATTAGTCCAATAATTCTTTGATACTCCTTACTTCGTGAGGTGGTGAGGTGGAGCTTAATTCCACTCCTGTGTGTGGGCTGGACTTGATTGATTTGATTTAATGACTGTAGATGTCTTCTGAGGTCATAGGAAACACTGTGGCTCCCTCCTAGCTGTCTCTTTTTGCTCAGTAAGCAGCTGCCGTGTTGCAAGGACTCAAGAAGACCAGGGTTACACCCGCACGGTGAGGACAGAGGTGTCCTGCACCAACCAGCAAAGGGTGAAGCCTCCCCACATCAGCCATGGGGTGGGTCATGTCAGAAACGTGCTCTTCAGTCCCAGCCAAAGCTCTAGCTGACTGCAGCTGGCAAAGCAACAGAAGCCCTGCTGAGGTGCCCAGCGGATGCCTCTTTGCCTCCTGTTTTCTCCTCAGGACCTGGGCCACCTGCTGGGCTCCCTTGCAACTCCTCAGTAGGCTCTCTTAGGAATGCCCAGCTCAGCCCACAAGGCCCTTCTATAAAATTAAGCTTAGTTTTTTCCCTTGGTCTTCTCAGATGCTCAAACTCAAACTCTTGCTCGGATTAGAGAGGAAATGAAATTTTCTCTGTGCCAGACCTTGGGGACTTGCTCACAACGTGCAGATCTTGCTACTCACTGACCTCTGCACTTTGGAGCTCTGGAGCAGGAGTGTGATTGGATTAGATGGGGTGGGGAGCCATTTCTTCCTCAGAGCACCATCTGTCTATTGACATGACTCCTTGATCCCCAGCAAGAAGCGACTCCCCAGTATCCAAATGTTCGGCTTATTGTCTGGGTGCAGCCTACCTTGACATGATCGCACAGTGGTCCCCCACCCCACCCCGCACTGCACCACACTGCACGTGCCTGGAGGCCCACGTCATGGTCCACTCGCTTTTGTTCTCTCAGCGCCTACCCAGGGACTAGAGCGGCACAAATCTCACCTGACTTCTGAAATAGAGCTCATTCTTCACCTGGTGCTTGAGCGAAACACTCTTCTTCCTCTTCGACAGAGAAGGATTCGGTTGTGCCTGCCCAGAGTCCCAAAGGCACATGTACTTGAAATTGTTAGAAGTTGAGATGGTGCATTAATTAGTTCATTTTCTGTTACTGTAATGAAATACTTGAAGCTAGGAACTTCATAAATAAAATAGGTTTGGTTAGCTCACAGTTCTTGGGGTTCCAGGTCAGGCACTGATTTCTGCTTGGTTCTGGTGAAAGTCTCATGGTGAGTGGAAGCACAGTGGTGGGAACACTATGAGAAGGTGGGCTCACCTGGCTAGACAGGAAGCCAGAATGAGAAGAGGGGCCAGGATCTCCTTTGTAGCACTTGCTCTAACTCAGGGTCCCAAGAGAACTACCTCAATCCTTTCCACAGGGCAGGGTCCCCAGAGACCTAATTACTTCCCACTAGGATCCACCTCTTACAGTTCCACACCACCTCCAAACACTACTATACTGAGAACCAAGCTCCCAACACATGAAGCCTTGCAGAACAAACCCCAGCCATAGCAGATGGGGTTGCACCATTCATCCCTATTATCTTGTCTGGAGTCTCTGGCAATACATCTGCTTGTTTCAGGGCCTTGTGGAGGGTGTAAAGCACAATCACTGAACTGGACTGGAGAAGAGGGGCAAAGTCTTTGTCTTGTGGAATCCATGTGGGTTCTAAGCCGCTCTGGGATTCTCTTGAGATGATTGTCTTGGCAAACCTAACAGAAGGAGCTTGGGCTCTGGGCCTACCGTGGACAGCCTCCCAGGGTGCCATATACTGGGAGTAGTAAGACGCCTGGCCCGTGTTTCTCCAGCGTGCTTCATGGAGTGTTGCTCCCTGCACGGCCATGTGAAAAGGGCTATTAGGTCAGGTACGTTTAGCATACTTGCTGAGTTATGTCACAGAACACATTTGGATTTTACACCAACACAAAGCAGAAAACCAGTAAGGAAACATATTTAAATTTATTGAACCCAAATTTTTCACACATACTTGCCTATGAATTCCCTTTTCAGTGTACGATTATTATTTTCTGTGGGTAATCCACTGAGGAGAACAGGGATCTTGGAGCCCCAAGAGATCTAGGTGTTCACACTGAGTCTGGTTTTCCTCTAACTTGAAGGCAGCAAGGCCTAAAGCAGTAGCTCTCAGAGTGGGGTCCCCAGATCAGGATCACCTGAGAATGTTCTGGAATGCATGTCCTCAGGTACCAGCCAGCCCTAGGAAATCAGCAGGCCAGCAGTGTGCATTTGAACATCCCACCAGGTGATTCTGATTTCACTGGAGTTTGAGAACCACTGGCCTAGTGGTTGAGAAACAAACTCAAGCCACATTGTTTGGCCTAAGTGGCCACCTCTGCGATTTAAATATGTTTGTGACTGTGGGTGAGTTGCTTGAATTTGCTATACGAAATAATTCCCGTCTCACCGCATGGTCCTCAGCATTAAGTAATGAAATGAAAGAAAGAAAGAAAGAAAGAAAGAAAGAAAGAAAGAAAGAAAGAAAGAAAGAAAGAGAAGAAAGAAAGAAAGAAAGAAGAAGAAAGAAAGAAAGAAAGAAAGAAAGAAAGAAAGAAAGAAAGAAAGAAAGAAAGAAAGAAAGAAAGAAAGAAAGAAAAAGAAAGAAAGAAAGAAAGAAGGAAGGAAGGAAAATAGGGCATTAGTGAGACGTATTATGAGACAAGAACAAATCTAAAACTTGGTAGGGGTGTGACTTCACGGCACGGGTGACTCCTCAGCCTGACTTCTGATATTAGAAATATGGGCAGCACCCATCCTGGGACGCTTCCCTAGCTGTATGCATGAGGGAGCAAAAGCAATACACATTCAGTAGCAGCTGCCCTTCCGCTTGGGAATTTTGATCTATTCCCGGGCTGGCAATATTAGGTTGGATGTTCTCTCCGGCAATGCCCAAATGCAGCCTCACGTAAGTGTTATGTTTGAGGCAGGTTAGGCTGAGCAAGGTTGTTTGCTAAGCCAGGTACATTAAATGCACTTTCAACTTACAATATTTTCGACTTGTGATGAGGTTAGTAGGACATAATCCTCCCGGGCACATCTGTAATGTGCAGGTTGGCTCCTGAGCGTCTTCTTATTCTTCTCTCCCAAGCATCATGCCCTGAGCGAGGAGGACCAGTCACCCGTGGAAGGGGGGGTGTGGTGTGGTTCTGCAGTAGTGGCCCTATCCTACCCCAGAGGTCCCTGTCTGGGACATGCTTGGCTGGCAATCTGCAGGAAGCTCTGGGAAAGCCAAACAAAAGGTAAGTAGAATGTGCCCCGGGGGGCCCATTAGCTTCCTGGAGCCTCAGGAGCATTCCCAGGAGGGATCATCTCGGAATGTGTGATCAGCGCAGGCACCGTCACAGGCAGCTGCTGGCATATTAATATTCCAGATAAATGGCTTTTGGCTCAGTCGAAAGATCCTGCGAGGGAGCGGGTTTCTCTTTGAAGCTCCTAAGAGGGGCAGCTTGCAGAAAAAGGCAGCTTTGCAAAATGATTCCACTCGAAGCCCGCCGCTCCAATCCATCTCTGTTTATTTTGTTCCTCTGCCTCTCCTGATTCAGGGCAGACTCACAAGAAAGGAGAGAGAGCGCGCTCGCTCGGAGGTGGGGTCCTCCAGGAGGAAGACTGTCAACAATTAGCCAGGACGCTGAGGCACTGAGGAGTCTGCACAGCCCGGCAGCTTTGCAGCCTGGTGCCTGCTTTTGAGTCTCAGCTCCACCATTTCTAGGCTGTGTGACCCAGGGTGGATTGCTCCGCCTTGCTGAGCCTCAGGTTTCTCAATGTCAAGTGAAGATAAAAAGCCTTCCTATGGAGGGTTGAGGATTAACTGCAGCCAGGAACATAAAGCACTTCACCCAGTGCCTGTGAGTAGCTGCCAATACAAAGATGGAGGATGAGGGCCAATGCAGCCACTGAGGCAGCCTGAGCAGGGATGGGGACGTTCACTTTGTCCCAGTGACCCTGCTCACTAGCTGTAGAGTCCCTCCCCTTCATGCTGGGTGTATGAGGAAGCTGGCCAGGTATTTCAAGCTTAGCGAAACGCTAGCCCAAAGCCCTGCAGACCCAACTGCACAGGTGGGAAACTGAGACCCGCAGAATGGCAGGTTCAAGTCCATGTAGCAGTGTAGCTGCCCGAGTAGAACGAAGCCTTGCTCTCTCCCGTATGCCTGAGCACATGAAGTCCATCCTCAGGAGAGGGTGCGCTGCTCAGACCTTTTTTCCCTCAAGCTCTGTGCTTAAAAAGGGTCCCCCACAGTGGACTGGGCCAGGCCAGACTGGCAGGGGAATGAAGTGTGCATGTTCCCAGACCTCAGTGGCCTCAGGATTGCCTGGGTTGCTGTCCACACATGGGCCTCAGGCCCCTGCCCTGTGGGTAGGTGTGCCAGGTGCAGCACCTGAGAATCCGGTGTCCCCGCAGCTCTGCAGAGGACCTGGCTGGACTTCACCCTTCACCACGGGAAGGGACTTTGCTTACTGATCCTTGGTAGCCCTGAGGAATTCCTTCTCTGAGTCTCAGTTTTCTCCTCTGTTTAATGGACAGGAAATTCTCCTTTCCCCAGTCCTCTTGCAGGGACCAAGCAGAGAGCCATGTAGCAAATGCTCAGGGGATTGCAAGAGAACCCAGCACAGCACACAGACAGCATGTCCCAACGAGGGACATCAGCACATCACTCATGAAAGGTGTCCCTAGATCCGGGCCTAGAATGGCCAAGCAGGAGCCTCCAGATGTGGGACACAGGGCACGGCAGTCTCAACAATGGCAGCAGTAAGAGGGTGGCTTTGGGTGCTCACCTCAAGCCGTGCACTAAGCAGCCATGCTGCTAGTCGGCCCGGGATGCGGCACGGAGGGCCACCCATGGTCACACGCAATGCAGTGCCCTGGCAGCTTCCTCTCCAGCTGTGGAGGAAGGACTGCCCGGGCCCTTGAGAGGGCATCCCCAACGTGGCACCAGCTTCCCGGGGCCCGGAGTCAGTGCCATGCATGTGGGGCCAGGGTTTGAGGGAATGAGTCGCACACCTGTTATCCCCTTGAGCTGAAGATGTGTCATGCCCAGAAGATGACCCTGGCTGCCTCAGGACCATGAGGAGGACCACAGGAGAAAGAGACCTCGACAGTCCCCCGGAACACTGCAGGATGCAGGAGCCAGGGGAGAGAGAACCACTATGCTCCAGGCCGAGGAAGTGGCCGTCGGGAAAAGCCTGGCCAGGAGCTGCCAAGTGCCCGGCCTGTCCAGGACTGTGATGTGGTCCATGCCAACAGCATCCTTCCTTCCCTGAGAACACACAGCACTGCCACTGCTTTCCCCTGGGACAGTCCAGTGCCTCGGACACCTGCATGTTGCTGTTCCTCTGCTGCCGGCGGCTGCATACATCCTGAAGATCTCAGGTGACTGGGCAGAGCTCGTGTGGCTGTCCTGACTCCTGGGGTGGAAGGCCAGCAGCCCAGGGCCGGGCCATCTTCACAGGAGCCCGGCAGGAAAAGCCGAGGAGGCTGGGGTTGAATCACCATCTAAACCTCTGGGATGTTGGAGGAAGGACTCTCAGAAGTCCCCAAGTGAGGTTAGACAAGGGCATCCACAACTCCTGAGACCGCGTGATTTTTCCTGGTATCATCTATAAGGTCCTCTTGTGTGCCTCTGAATTTGATAGATCTCACACAGTCCTAAGCGTCTTTGATCTGCAGGCATCCCCACATCCACGACTGCTTACCATCATTTAGAGCACCCTCGGGAGGCAGAGATCAAGTGCCACTTGTGGTGAGGACCATGATCACCCTTGGCAGTTCATCCTTTCCCCATGACTCTGGGCTTCTTAGAAAGTTGTTCCCCGCGGAGCTAAGATATCTGCCTCCCTAGGGACCATCTGCTCCCTCTGCCCACTTCCACCCTTTATAGATCTTGGAAGCCGAGTCTTCTGCCTCTGTGTGCCCCTGAGACATGGGGTGGCCACGGACTTGAGAGGCACCATCTTTATCAGATTCCTCGGGAGCAGAAGGCAAACTCCTTTGGACTGTTCTGCATGGAACATCCCATTTCCTGGCAAAAGCAGGCCTCTCTGAAGATATTAGCCTCATTTTATTGCTGTAAATAGTGACACACAGAGCAGATACCTCACCTTCCAAGGCCCCTCTGTAGGGGGCTGCCGAGCTGAGATGCAGGCCTCTGTCTTCCGACCTCCAGGCTCTCTGATGCCTCATGTGGGGCTCCGAATCTGAATTGCAGAAGACTCTGGGATGCCCCCGTGGACCTTCAGGGAACTTGGTCCATCACAGATTTTCTAACCAGCTTGCTGCCCCTCTGCCCTGTGTGACCTTTGAGGGAGGGGACAATTTGTTCTTCAAACTAGGGCCAGACGGCCCAGGCTGCTGGCTTTCTTCCAGCAATTCTTGGGGCTGCTTCAAGCCCAAATGTCTGGAAACTTGAGCTCATGGAAGCGCCTGTTAAAATTTCCTCTCCTGGAGACTGAAGTAGACAGAGCCAGGGCCAGCAGGCCCCCCAGCTCCCCTACGGTACCCCTGGGTCTCATTCCCCTTTCACTCCAGCCTAGCCCTGGAAAACTCACACTCTTGTCTAAACACCAGCACCACGGGCCAGATGTGTTGGATTATATCATTGTTGAAAATATTCGCGGGCCTTTTCCATGGAAGATTGTTCCTCCCTACCCCATTAGGCGGGCCATTTGATTTGATTTAGCCAATGACTTGTGAGCGGGAGTGGAGTGGGCTTCTTCCAAACAGAAGTATCAAGAGCTACTGAGTTTGACTCCGTTTTCCCTCAGCCATTGGACCAGCAAGGCCACAGACAGGCTGTGCTCTCGGCCCCGTGTTGGGACAAACATGGCACAGAATGCTGCAGACGACCAGGAAGGCTCTGTTTGCTGCTGTGGGTTACTGAGAGCTATTTGCTACTGCAGCGTAATGCAGTCTATGCTGACTGATGACACCATCATGGGGGGTGGCAGTGTGTGGTTAAGACAGATGGCCCCTGAGGTCCCTGCAGATCAAATCTCCCGGGACACAGGGCAAGAAAGGGAACACCTGCAGGTAAACCTGAGGTAGGGGAGCTTTGCCACTCCAGTCACCCTCTGCAGACTTCACCGACAGAAAATGGGAAGGGGCCGTTGCCATTTGCCTTAGTCTCCTCACACTTCACTGAGCTCGTTTAGGGCCTCTGACTGGGATGGTGCAAGGCCCAATTTTTACTCAACTATTGATTTTTTTATCCTCAGGAGAAAATAGTTTGTGCTCTTTAAATAAGAAAGGAAAACAGCTCTGGAATTGATCTCTGAGTAATTTAATCACCTTTTGCTCAGACCATGAGAGCTGGCTCAAGGCTTATTGACTCAGGCACCGAATTTCCAGGAACATCCGGGGACAGAGGGACGGGGGAGCTGTGTCGCAGGCGGCCCCTTCCCTCTCCCCAGCCGCTTCACTGGGAGAAGCATACGGCAAGGAGACCCTTCTGTGCCAGCCCCTTCCAGACAGTGAGGGGGTGGCGCAAGGGAGGAAGAAAACGGAAGCTCAGCAGAGACACACGGCAAACAGGTCTTGCAGTGCTGGGATGCTTTATGTTTTGGACAGCTTGTCCTTATCTCTTATTGTAACTGTTTCCTTCATCTGTAGAAGAGAAAACAAGGATGCTGGGGTCTGAGTTCTCCTGTGACCCCATTGCAGCGATGCATTGTGTAAGTCATGCTGTGTTTTGGAGACTCCGTTTTACTAATGGAAGACTGGTTTCTCTCATTTGCATTTACTCAGTCACTCAACAACCACTTGCTAACCCCCCCCCCCACACTACTGGATATTGAACCCAGGTCTTCATACTGAGCTATATCCCCATGTCTTTTTTTATTTTAAGACAAGATCTCACTAAGTTTCCCAGGCTGGGCTCAAACTCATAATTCTCCTGCTTCAGCCTCCCAGAGTGCTGGAATTATAGGCGTTCACCATCCAGTTTTAAACAAATCTTATCTACCAGACCTAGTATGGAGATGAGTAAAAGGAACAAAAGAAAATTAGATGTAGTAGAGTGGAAAGATGGCCACAGCTTCTTTTCTTCCTTTTTCTATCTAGAGATGGAGTGGATCTAGGCTTAGCCATGTGACTTTCTTTGGCCAATGGGATGACAGTAACCATAACAGCAGAGACATTCAAAGTACTTGCACTTTGGAACTTGCCCTTCCTTTCAGTGCTTGGGTCCTTGAGGCCATCCTGTGAATAAGCCCAGGCTGGAGGATGAATTTCACGTGGCCCAGTTACTCCTATGACTTAGGCTAACCGCCGACCCACCCCCAGCATGTGTGTGAGGCCTCCCTAGACTGTTTAGCCATTAGCCTGGGCATCAACTGACCACAGGTACATGAGTGCCTGGAAGAGATTGCTGGACCAGAAAAGATGCTTGCTGACTCATGTAATTGTGAGCTGCATAAAAAGATTGTCCTTTGTCAGGACAACATCCCCAGTCACTGATTTGGAGAGTGATTGGTTACACAGCAAGAGCTAACTGATGTAGAAAGGCAGACATTCATTGAGTGTCTCTCTATAATGCATTGACATAGATTCCCTTATTGCGTCTTTACTATGACCCCACGAGATAGGTTATGTGTTCCACACTTTCCTGTTGAGGAAAGTGAGGCCGACAGAGGTTAGTCCATTGTTCAGGTCAGAGAAGTCGTAGAACCAGAGATAGCACCTGAAGCTAAGATGGACAGGATCTGCCAAGGAGGTAGCTGACAAGGGAAGAGCTGGCACAGCCAGAGCTCAGTGGAATCTGTTCTTTGCAGCTCACAGTCCCCAGTCTTCGGTTTGCACAACCCACCTTGTGCCCCGGCAGGGCTGCATGTGGCCTGGGGAAGGAGTATGCGTGCTGAGTCCAGAAAGCCTTACAGAAGACAGAGTCATGATGAAAGGGACGAGGAGACGGGGTCAAGGCTGCGCTTTGCAGCTGAAATGCCTCATAAGACCAGCTTATGGGATCCTGCTTCTAAATGATCAATTCCAATCTCATTATGACCGCAGCTGCCATTAACTCAGGAGCTAATTGCTATTAGCTTACAGAAACTCAAGAGGGTTGAGCTGCAAAAATTCCACGACACGGGGCCATCTCCCTGCCTAAATGGCCACATTCCTGTTATTAATTCCATTTGACTATTAGCTTATGACTGTTAAGTTATGATAACTCTGTGTAAAGTCCTTGAACCGCACGCATGTCCTGCATGCACACTTTATTATGGGGAGCAGAGTGCACCCAGCAGTTCGATATTTTAATTTTCAGTTTTCTTTAAGGTATAGGCTTATTAAAAAGCATCAGGAAGGTTCTCGATTTGGAAGACGGCTCTGTAAGCAAAAACCATAACGAAAACCAGACTTTGCTCAGCGTTTTGATGCAATTAAGGTCTTGGCAAGTGCGGAGGGAGTCTGAGGAACAACAACACTTAGCGCGGGAAGGGTCCTTGGAGACTCTCAGGTTACATTTGGGGAAACTGAGGACTCAGGTAAGACAAAGTGCCCATGTCAGCATCAGGCAGATGGTCTCTGTTTGGGATAAATTAAAAGTCAGCTGCAGATGCCAAGTATGCAAGATTTCCAACACTAGACAATTAAAGCAGCATCCCCAATCCTCCCCACGAAAAATACCTATGTGCTGAGAAACGGGCCAAGACGCAATCATTCACTCCTTCTCCGCGGAGAGCCAGCTGGATGAAGTGCTACATGACAGTGTGTAAAATTAGACATATTTAACGGGTGACGACAAGGTTCTCTCTGTCTACCTTCAGAAGCCTCCCTTAACGAGCTCCAGTTGGTTTGTTAAGAAAATAAGAGTGTGTGCAATTACCAAGTTCATCGTTTGTTTTTGTTTAAGGCTGCAGCTTCTTCCCAAGATGCCTTGGGGCACATCTGGAGAAAATGGGCCGCACTTGTTGCTAAGTAGAGTTTGGTCCTGGGAGGCAGCTCCTAAATGCTCTTGGAGTCCCTCGGTGGCCAAGTCCAGGGACGGCAGAGTGGAGGGGCTGGAGGAGCAGGGTTCAGCCACCAGCCGTCTCTCCAACCGGCTCAGTGACCTTGGGATGTCACATCCCTCCTGGCGTCTCAGTTTTCTCATCTCCACAAAGGAAAAAAAGGAGGTGGAATGTCTTCAGCCCTCTCCTCTTCCACATGTCCACTTTAAATCTCTTTTATTGGATTCTTGCTCTTAAAGGCATGGAGGAGGGGAGTGATAAGATAGAGCAAAGGAAATTGGCGGCTTGAGTGCTGGGCTTTCTTGGGGTCAGAGTTTCTGAAAGGATCCTAATTAAAGCCAAGTGAGCTCTTTTGAGTGCGGATCCCGGCAGAGTTGCTCTTGACCTTGAGAGGTGGGGATTGTTGAGCGAGAAGGAAAGGGAAGGAATAGGAAAGAGGGAGACAAGGAAAAGGGTTAGAAAGGGGAGCAGGAGCCACGAAGAAGAAAGGAGAGGAAAGAAGGTGACAGAGAGGGAGTGTGGGGAGGGCAGACGGGCAGACTCAGAAGAGGGAGAGATTTAGAGTAGAGAAATGAATGGGTGAAATCAGAAGGGAGGAGAAGAGAGCAGAAAAGAATAGGGGTAGGGAGGGACACAAACAAAGACAGGGTTAATTTCTAGAGGGTACCAAACAGAAATGGTCCTCCCTTGCAGTGTGGATGTGAGGCGAAAGGGGAAGAAGTATGACAGGAAATGAAAGCCAGGAGCAGTTTTTATTTGGTACAGAACCTGAGTAAGCTTATGATTATTAATTGATCGGTTGTGCATGTGCGTGCACATACACCCACACGTGTGCCCGTGACAGGCAATCTTTGAGCAGGCATCTCGAAACGTGCCACTCCCGGTCATGGTCCATATTGCCTCAAAATTGCAGTAACTTAACCATCGTGCCTGGTTCCACTCTTGGATTGTAACTCACATCCTAAGTCAACAGCTTCTTGGAATCCTTGCAAATCCTTTCTCTCTGTCTGTAACCCTAGAGAGACACAGTTGTGTGTTTTACCTGGAAATAAAGCCACTGCCTCGCCAGGGCAGACAGGCGAAGAGAATTCCAGGGGATGAGCCTGCCTCGGCCCATTTCCGGGTGACACACCTCATACTAGGCTGCTGGTCTGAAGCCCTGTTGCTGATGTGGGGTTTCCTCTCCCTCTGATGCACCAGGACAGGGCTCTGGGAGGCTGAGGATGGAATTCGGCTCCTTGTTTCTGTCCCTTCCTGCCCTCTTCCTTCTGGGTCAGGTCATTCGGTCCCAAACACCACCAAAGATGAAACCTAGCTCTCTGTCTTGCTGAGCAACTTTGCCTCCGAGGCCACAGGGGTCTCTGGGTTACGAAAACAGACCAAAGCGGGCTGCTGCAGTCCTTTTGTCCAGTAAGATGGCCTTGGTTTTGTTATTGCCACCCGAAGGACAGGACCAGACACGGTGGTCCAGCTTGGGAGGGTGCTTCCTGGAGGTGACTGCTCAGTGGCTCCACATGGCCTCAGATCAACATCAGTGCTGCTGTGCACCAGCAGCCCTTCCACATGCTGGACACACAGTTGACCAGGACAGATGCCATCCACCCTCTTGGAGCTCATGTACAGGGGAGCCAACCCTCAGATGACCGCCAACCAGATGCCTTGGGGTGAAGGGGCGGGAGGAAGACAAGGCTGGGGGGAGCCACGGCTTCCAGTTCGCTCAGGGAGGGCAGGCTGGCATGGCCCAGGGGAAGCTCTGTCAGAGGGGCGTCATGCCTCAGCCTCCACTGGAGCCTGCTGCTGGTGTCCTCGGGGGCCTCGTCTTGTGTCTTGGATGACCGTGTGTCACCTTACACTGTCCATGCGTCCTTTTGGTAGGCTTCCTTTCCTGAATCCAGCAAACACACTTGGGTCTTCCACCCTGACACGGGGACTCCTGGACCTTAGCTCGCTCCAGACACCTCCCCTCCCCGTTCAGTGCTGAGAAAGAGGTCACCCCTGAGATTCCTCTTCCTCATCCCTCCACTGCTGTCTCCTTGTCCTGACCGCCACTCTCAGTCTCCACTGCGGCCCACTGCCACTCTGTCCTCACCGCGTCTCCACGGAATGCGGCCCACTGGCCATCCTGAAATTCTCCCTCCCTCATCTGTGCCCTCCTGGGCTCTCTGCCCCGGTCTTCTTCATAACAGCCTCCATTCCTCCAGGTCTTCCCTTTGGTTCCCTCACGATTCTCCCAAGATGGCGGCCTCCATCAACCGCCACCCCTCTCCCCTGAGCTGCAGCACCTCCCGGACTTCTCCGTCTCAGTGTGGCCTCAGGCCTCACATGAATGAGTGTGAAGCTCACTGCCTTGTGTCCATGTCACCAGCTGTCCCTGGTCCCAGCCTGGAAATGGTCCTCTGTCCCGGCAGGACCCCAGCAAGGACCGCTGGCATTCTCTGAGACTCCCTGCTCTCCTGCACGCATCTCAGAGGCCTGGCAACTCTTGCTGCTTTTGCCACCAAGCAATTTCCAAGTTTCTTCCACTTCTGCCATGTTTCTATGCCTGCTATTCAGGCCTGTGCTCTCTCTCTCCTCCCAACAGACCCAAGCTGGCTCTTGGTCCCCACAAAACTTCCAGAACAACCCTTCAGATATACAAATTTGACCACGTCTCCTGCTTAAAACCTTTTGGAGGCTCCCTGTTAACCACGGCCTTTGGCCCACACTCTCCGGCCTATCCAGCAGTACCCTGGCACCTGCCTGCTTCTCTGTCCACACTGCATACCACCTCGCTCTGCTCGGCACTCAGCATACCACGCTCCAGTCATTCGGGGCACCCAGCAGGCTGTACAATGGCTGAGCTCCTCTCTCCGTCTCTCTTGCACACACACACACACACACAAGTGCACGCAGAGGACTGTAATTAGAGGTGTGCACTGGTCCTCCAGACTGCGAGGGGCACCTGCAGCCTGTTTTCACAATCTTCGCCTCCTGCCTGGTGACCCACACCACCCCCCTGACAAACTGCACTCAACCAGTATGGCGCTCAGCACTTGGTGCTCTTCATGGCGTATGGCAGGGTCCCCAGGTAATGGCGGCTCCCTGTGTTGAAGGTTTGGTTGCAGATGGGCTTCGAGCAAGTGGCTGGGTCATTAGGACTCTAATGTCATCATCAAATCATTCCTAGGAGCCGGTGGAAACAGGAAGTGGGGTCCAGCTGAAAAGAGTGGGTCATGGAGGTTGACCTTGGAGATCATATCTGGTCTCTGGCCCCTTTCCCTCTGTCTCTGTCTCTCTGTCTGTCTCTGTCTCTCTCTCCCTCCCTCTCTGTTTCCTGCTGCCACCACATGAGTGGCTTTGCTCCTCCACAACCTTCCTCCATACTGGTCAGTCTCCCAACGGCAATAAACCTGGCTGACCATAGACTGGAACCTCTGAAACCAGGAGCCAGAATGACCCTCTCTTCCTTTAAATTCTTAATCTTGGGTTTTGTCACAGTGACTGAAAGCTGACGAGCACACGGCCCGTGGACGTACAAGGCCAAAATTCTGTTCTCCTCTTACAGTGCTCCAGGGAAGTGGGTATGGCCGTCCTGGCCTTTCTGTGAAGGAGCTGCTGGAAGGGGATGGTCACGGGGGGGCTGGACACGGGCATCAGGGCTGCAGCGAGGCATCACTAGCTCTGTCTCTCTGCTCAGGACACGCCTGGTTGACCTGATGTCAAGGGCAAGAGAGGCCCTCCAGTGGGACTGAAGAGCAGTTTCCAGCAAGCCAGAGAAAACCTAGAGGGCAGTGGCATGGGGACAGATGTGTACTCATTGTCCCCTGGGTAACTTTTATGATACCCACCGAGCAGATGAGGCTATTTCTTGGATCCTCAGGAGTCACAGAGGAAAGCTGAAAGGCCTGTGTTTGGAGGTTCCCTCTCCCTTTGGGAGTGCTATGCCAGGTGCCGCTCGGGCAGGGCTGCTTCCTCCCCCAGAGGGACGCCTTGACAGGGAGGGGCAGGAGGAGTGGGGGCCTGTCAGGGCCCCTTCAGCAGGGTCCCTGGGGCCCAGTCACCCTATGCTTTATGCTTGCTGTATCATGGGGGCCACTCACTTCCATTTCTGCACCAAAGACTCCTCCCTGTGATGTGTGTCTCATACCTGTCCTGGGGGTCAAATGCAGGGATGAACGGCAGGGTAACTGCCCCTCTATGTGACATCTAGGGGCTCACGGCAGGGATTCAGCCCCCATGGGCTGTCTCATCCTCTCAGGAGCTATGTCAGTGGAGATTGCTCTCACACAATGCTGGCCTCCCACAGGACTGTCCCCGCAGGGCCCCCAGTCCATGGTGGGGGAGCCACTGTGCCCCCTAAAGACCCCAGGTGAAGCACCACATGAGTGTTTGATTTGGGAGGACTGATTTGGGAGGGTGGGGAAGGAGCAGGGAGCTGAGCAAGCCTACTGATGGGACCACGAGACAGGAGACATTTCACATTTCCTACTTGGTGGGGAGAAGAGACTTTCCCAAGTGTGACTCTAGACCAAGCCTAAGCAGGATGATTGGTGCTGAGGAACAAGCCCAGACAGCCATCCTGGTAGCAGATTTCTGGTTCCGCCATAATTCATTCCAAGGTCTTAGGGCTGTCTTGTCCGCTTTCTGAGCCTCTGTTTTCTCAGCACAGTGGGAGGCAGCATCCAATTCATCCATTTATCCATTTGTTATTTATGAGTGTCTGTGGGCCAGGCCAGGGGCCAGGTGCTGAGGCAGAGAAATGAGTCTCGGTCCACAGGAGCTCAATGTTGGGGAAACCAGGCCATCACCTCCACACTAACTGGGAGAAGGGCCAAGGGGGGGCGTCTCGCTCAAATGTGTGGGAATAGAGGAGGGCCCCTGTAACGAGCTACAAGGTGGCCCAAGACAGATACGTCCACATCCTAATCCCCAGAACCATGTATGTAATTTTGTTTGTTCCAGAGGGTTTTTGCAAATGCAATTAACTTAAAGATCTTAAGATGAGGTCATCCCAGATGATCCAGATGGATCCCGAATCCAATGACACATGTGCTTATGAGACAGAAGGAAGAAGACACAGCCAAAGGGAGACAACGGCCGGGTGAAGACACAGGTAGACATTGGAATGATGTGTTTCCAGGCCAAGGAATGCCAGCAACCACCAGAAGCAAGGAGAGAAGCCTGGCATGGATTCGCTCCCACTTTTCTTAGAAGGAATCAACATGACCAACAGCTCGATTTCAGACTCGTGGTTTCCAGCATGGTGAGAAGCAAAAACTGTTATTTTAAGCCATGTGCTTTTGGAAGCCTACAGGCTGTAATACAGGTGCCATGCGTGTTCCAGAGGGAGTCAGCCTGGACGTCTTCTCAACGAGGTGATCTTGGAAATGAGCCCTGATGTCCAAGTGGGAGGTCATGGGGAGGAGGGTGGGAGGCATTCAGGAAGAAGGACCACAGGTGAGGCAGGACAGAAAGACAAGGTGGGAACAGATGGCCACACGAGACCCAGCAGGCTCAGACCTTGGGGACCAGAGAAGACTGACATCAAAGACAGCCTGTACATCCAAGATGGTGGTCTGATCTCCTGGAAGAATTTAGATATTGTTGCCTGGGTGATGGGGATCCATTTCAACAATTCAGCAGGGGTGTGGCCTGGCCAATGTGTGTTTGGAATGGCCTCTCAGGGACCCAAATGAGACATGGGTCAGGAGTTCGGCATCCCAGCCTGGAAGTTCAGTGGCAGCTCAGGCCGTGGGGCTGGCTGAGAAGGGTCCAGACAGGCATGGAGCCCGGGGGATGGGGCACAAATGGAGAGAGGGTGCTGTCAGCTATGGGGACTCCAGGCAGCCACCCAGCCAGGTGTCAGGAAACAATAGGTGTTCACTGTGAGCTATACTGCAAACACCATGTGCCAGGCCACATAAGCCCAACCTATTTTGCAACAAGAGATTCTTGCCCTGCATCTCAGCACCCCCTTCCCAGTCCCAGGGAAATCAGTGGGTCTTGCTCCAGCTGTGGAAACTGGAAGCGGAGACAAAGAGTCTTCGGCTCAGCACTTTTTCCATCTGGGAAGAAAAGCAGGTGCAGGGGAAGCTGTGTGGGGTGGGAGTGGGGGGACAGGCCATCAGAAGGTTACGAGGCCATAAATAAGAGATTTGTGGTAAATAAGCCGGGGAACATCCGCTAGCTGCTCTTTTTTTTTTTTTTTTTAATCACTCACCTAGAGAACAAAATTCGCCCGCATCCTTTCTGCAGGCCAATAAATATCCTTCAAGGAGCCCATATTTACATAGCGGGCGAGGGGGGTCGCTGCCGCTCCCCAGGCCCTGAGTCAAGGAGGAACAACAAGAGCCCTAAAGGCTGCAGGAGAATCGATGCAAATGCAGTTGCTTTCCCAGGATGATGCTCCCACGCAGAGTTCAGTCCAAGTTCAAGGACTGCACTTGGGTGGTGGTGCAGGGCCGCCTATGCCAGGGAGGGGACTCACCCCAAGTCTAGGCCCCTAGCAAGTGCTTCCTGCACTCGGGCTCTGCTCCGAGAACCCTTCCCTCCAATGAGGGAGACCTACAAGATATACTAAGGGACCTCGAGAGCAGCCACTAGGTGTCATTTCCACCCAAGGACTCCCCAAAGACCTACTGTGTGTCAGGCACGACAGGTAAGTAGAGGTAAGGGCAGAGGAAGTCCAACCCTCCTGGAGAGGAAGTAGCTGCAATCAAGCGGCCTCGCCAGTAGCAAGGAAGACTGGGCAGTGACAGATAAGCTGAGAGACGCCTGGAAGGGCTGAGAGCACCAGCTGCTTAGGGCCCCGGTCAGAGCACAGGAAGCAGGATGCTGGGAGAAGGCAGACAACGAACATCCCCCTAGTCAGAGCACAGCCGGGCATAAGGAAGTTGATGGGAAGAGGGGCTAGGAGAAAAATCAGGTGACTTCCTGGGGTGCGGCTCCCTGTCTCTTCCAGCCATTGGGAACTCTTTCCTAGGGCAATGAGAACTACTTCCGGGTCTTAGGTGGTGGTAGGGGACAGAATGTGGGTAGTGACATCCCAGCCAGTTCTCAATGGATTTGCTCCAGGACACAAAGGTCTGCAGTGGCTGCTTCATTCTAGAATAGTACCCAGCACAAATAAATGCTTAGTAAAGTCGATGGCACCGTGAGTCCCCACAGTGCAGCCTTCTCAGGGCAATGACCCAGAAGACACATGCTATGGACAGTACTTTGCATTTCTCCTCTCAGATGAAGGGCAAGATGTCCCATAAGTCAGATGCATGCTGGCTGATCTGGAACTGAAACTCAGGTACAGTCATCTCCTGACCTGTAGTCAACTGAGTCTGAAAATATTAAATTAAAAATTCCAGAAAGAACCACTCATAGGCTTTAAACCATGCACCATTCTGAGAGGTGTGATGAAATATTGGGCTGCCCAGCTCGATCTTGCCCATGACCTGAATACCATCTGTCCACTGTATCCATTCTGTATATGCTACCCTCCCCTAGTCACTTACCTTACCCAAGAGTCTAGGGTATTGGACCAACTGTCGTGGTGTCAAGCACAGTTCCCGTGTTCAAGCACAGTAGCACAATAAATATTTTGAAAGTGAGAGTGAGAAAGACCACATTAACACAATTTTTATTACAATATATTAATTATCCCATTTTATTACTGGTCTTTGTTGTTAATCTTATTGTACCTAATTTATAAGTTAAACTTCACCAGTGGTGTCTATGTATAGAAAAAATGCTAATGGACACAGGGGAAGGTATTATCCTTGGTCTCAAGCATCCCTGGGGGGCCTTGGAACACGTCCCCTGGGGATAAGCAGGGACTGCTGCACTCTGTTGGGAAGATTCCATCGTGACACAGCTTAGAGAGGGACACAGAGATAACGTGGAGAAGAAAAGGGGAGTGGAATGGAGAACAAGAAGGACAAAGCTTTGGATGGGGGGCCAAGCAGCTCATCCTCCACCCTGCACATGGGGGAGTGATTTATGGTCCCAAATGTCATCACAGAGGATGTAACATCCTTCAAGCTCCATGAGCACATGCTCAGAACATACACACATTTGCATTTGACCGCAATACATCGTTTTCCTTTATGCAGAATGAAGAAAACTGCTTTCTGAACATCTGGCTTTTTTCTCCCCCAGCCCAGATGTGGTAGACAAGAGAGGTGAGTCAGTGTTCTCTGCCTGCAGGGAGCACTTAACTGGTCTTTCCTAGATGAGTATGCGCTAGTCCCTCTAGACTCGGCTGAAGATCCCTAATCCTCGGAATCCCTAGAAAGCTCGTCTGTGCATCCGTGTCCTGTGGCGCTATCAAGGCTCAGTAGTTGGACAGGTGACTTCTACACCTGCTTCTCCTAAGCACCCTTCAGGGGTGGTGAAAGAGCGGAAGTGGTGGTGGGCGGGTGGGGGTGGTGCTCTTGTGATTGGCTGTGGCCTGCGACAGTCACTGCACCATGTTTCCTGATGTGCCCTTATTGGTGGGACCTTAGGGGGCATGTCCTCATGACTCTGGTCCCATACAGAAGCTCTGATGGACATCAGTGCCAGTGCACAGCAGGTCCTGTCCCCTGTTCCTTCCTTCCAGCCATGGCAGTGAGAGAATTTGGGTGTGTGCGGGGTGTGTGTGGGGGGGTGGTCTACAGACGTTTGCACCTCAGGTTCAAGGGGAAGGAAGTAGGATGTCTCATTTTGGTCCTCTGGCCTGAGTATTGCTTCTCAGCTTGGTGCTTAGAGAAGAGCAACATGGAGACTTCTAGGTGAGGGAGAGGTATCCCCATCAGCTATGGGTGTAGGAGATGTCCCCCACCTGCTGCTGGCCCTCAGGTCCTTGCCTGTATGCAAACCACCCGAGCCCCTGGGGAAGGAGCCTCACTGGGTCGGGGATAAGGCCTGCATCACACCAACAGAACAGCAAACCCGATTCCCAGCTCCCATGTTCCCTCCTGGAGGTCAGAGGTGATCAGCTGTGTTCATAAGAAGATGTATACTGGGTAGAGTGGTCAGGGAGGCCACAGGCCAAATCTAAACTGGGTCTGGCAGTAGGTGCAGGAAAATCTTGACATTTTGAGTCCCAACTCTGTATCTGTGATTGGTTTCATGATATTGGGTAGGTCACCTGTCCCAGTGGAGATTAGAATCTCTACCCTATTGTCCTCATGTGGCAATTGTGCAGCGCCTGAAAGTGCATGTGAATATTTGGAAAAAAGAAGTGCACTATACGTAAGAAACTTGGTGCAGTATCAGACCTTTGGCAAACATAGATCACTGCAATAGGCCTCCAGCTTTCCTCATAGAGGCAGGCTTCCCAAGGGGATGGAAGCCGGTCAGCAGCTTCCCATTGCCATAGAATCCTAAAGACTGGGTAATTTGTACCAGAAAGTAGTTTATTTAGCTCATGGTTTTGGACACTAGAAGTCCAAGATTGGGTGGCCACATCTGGTGAGAGCCCAGAGCAACCTCATAATAAGGCAGCAGAGAAGAAGGGTCAGCAGGTCCCTGCAGAAGAGGCTAAACATGACGGATGGCCTCGCTTTATAGCAACCTGCTTTCCCAGTAACTAATCCAGTCTGGCAAGATTTAACCCGCTCCCAAGAGAATGGCATCAATCTCTCTCAAAGACTTAGTCTTAACCACTGCTCAGAGGCCCCATCTCTTAATACCACCACGATGGCCAATTTCAGCAGGGATTCCAGAGGGGACCAACCGTATTCACACCAGAGCAACACCCTGGCCAACACAGGTTCTGGGCTGGGCAGGGAACCTGACCCACTCGCTGGTGGCAGGAGGTTGGCAGAGTGCTGAGCAACTCCCAGCCTGCACTTCTCTGGGCACTGAGGGCAAAGCTGTGTCAGACATGGGTGTCTCTTGGCCTTCCACATGTCTCCCAAGACTTCCCTCTGCCCCTGCTTTCCTCTAGATGCCATTTATCACAGGATAGACTTTTGCTGGCAGGCTGATAGGTGAGGAAAGTCCTGGATGTAGAAGTTCTGCTAATTCTTCCAGTTACCCCATGATCTGTAGCGAGTCATTGACTCCGAATATTAGCTTTCTCATCCAATTAGTGTATAAGGCCCATGCCCTGATTAACACACAGGGCTGCCTGAAGAATCATGAGAACATAGTTTATAGGCTTGCAGTCTGCTCACGCCTGTTTATATAATGTTCAGTCCTATCCCGTCATTGTCCATCAATATAGGCCTGGGCCAGAGTGCTAGAGGTTGTTTAACCTGGTTCCCAGACCCAACTCGTGTCTCATTAAATGCCAACCGAGGGGATATATAATAAAGAATTTCATGTGAAATCCAATATAGGTTAATAGGTAAACATTGGCCATCCAGCCCAAAGCTGAGTTCCCACCTCCCCCCAGACGAGGATGCCAAAATCAACCTTCTCAAGTTTGCAGAGGAATCCAGAGCCCCTCGGCAGAGCTAAGACCCCTGTAG
Source organism: Hystrix cristata (assembly GCA_004026905.1). Lineage (NCBI taxonomy): Eukaryota > Metazoa > Chordata > Mammalia > Rodentia > Hystricidae > Hystrix > Hystrix cristata. The sequence goes on from PVJO010005915.1 coordinate 70,020, forward strand.
GTGGCCAGGTGGGTGGGCTCTGACTTTAGAAATGAGGCCAGCGTTGATTTACGGGCACAGAACTCAGAGCGGTCCTTCGCCCCACTGCCCCCATCATTCTGCAATCAGCAACAGCACCTATGCAGGCCTTGCAGTTGTCCTTTGCTGGTGGCCTTCCCACAACCCTTCAGCTGGCTCTACTTGGTCTTCCGTCCCCTGGGTCATGTGGGGGTGTCTCCTCTGTGGGATTGAACCTCCTGGCATTGTCACTCACAGGTGAACCCGCTCACACCTTTCTAGCCAGCACTGATCATTATGTATTCATTTGAGATTCACTGTTGCAACGCTGTTTGTATGTATTTAGGGGAGGAGGGCTGTTAAAGAGGCTGTCACAAAATCTCCCTCTGGTCACACACAGGCAATCTGCAAATGCTAACATCCTGTGTCTGCAGGTCCCCCTGACCCAGGAGTAGGTGCTGCGATGGTGATGACAGATGGTACCACGACGATGGCTGGAGGGAAGCCTGGCTCCTGCCACTTCCTCTTCCTGTGACCTTGGACAAGTCATTCCCCTTTAAGAGACTCAGCCCCGCTGTCATCCGAATGTCATCCTCTGAGAGCTGAGGTGGTGATTCACTGAGATAAAAGGAGGGGACAAAATGCAGGGAGCATTTTAATCAACTAGCGTCATCATCGGTGCTGGGGCTGGCAGCTGTGCATTTACTGCGCAGGCCTCTTCCAGACGCTTTCTGTGTGATCATGCACATTGTCCTCCTGACAGCTCCTTGATGGGGGCTGTCATCGTCCCCACATTATAGGCAGGCACCAACTCTAAGAGACCCACAGCGTCACCCTCCGTAGTGGTACAGGACAAGCTGTGGGACTCCTGGCTGGGATGTCCTACCAGGCTTCCCAGAGAAGGTCGTGTTTGAGAAGGCTCTTACGGGGTGGCTAGGATGGCATCACTGAATACAAATGGAAGTGGCGACACCATCACATCTCACAGGGTGAGTGGCAGAGTGGGGAGGATTTGTAGGCAGCACACGGGCCGAGCATGAGTGTGGTTTGGGAGAAAGGGTTTGAGAAGCCAGAAAGACATCCCATGACTTTATATGGCCATCTTTTCCCGGTTACCAATATTCTCAAATCCCAAGCAGCATTCTCATATGACCTAGTTCTGATCAGAAAGAGTAATAAGAAGTTCGTGCCACATCCAAATGCATCTTTGCTTTTACAGCCGCAGATCCCCTGTCCACAAGGAGACTCGGTCATTCCATCGCTGGGGACATCCAGCAGGGACCAGAGTAGCTCCTGTGACTTCTCTGGACTCTAGAGCTGTGCCTGCTGGAGGCTCCCATGGCCGACTCCCCGAGGCCGAAGAGCCTTGTCCTGGGAGGGCTTTGCTGGCCTCCTGGAGCTGGGGGCTTGGGAAGACGCCCCAGCACTGCCTCTTGAGGAGCTGGTGACACAGAGCAGCCATGCCCACAATCCACCTCCCTGATAGGGCGGTGGAAGGAAGGGTTGTTTAAGCTGCAGATGTGCCTGAAAACTATAGTGAGTATTTATTTTTAAAGTTTATCACAGTAAAATCCACATCACTATGAATCCCCCCCCCAATATTTCCCCTCACTTTGAACATGCTTATCCAATCATTCTTGCTACTCTCTGAAACAGTTCTGGAAGTCCTTTTTCACGAGTGTCTGTCTTTAGTTGGACTCTTGTGGCCACCTCGAGGTCCTGGATTGATTCAAATCACTCACTTTTCACGGTAATTTTGACTTTGCGGAAGAGCCAGAAGTCACACGGTACCAGATCCAGTAAATATGGTGGACGAAGACACACCATCATGTTTTCACAAGCCTGCCTTCCTGTTGGATGGTGCTTGGCAACAGCACTCTCATTATTGTTGATTACACTTGGTAGTGACACATACGAAAGAGGACGTCAAGAACTCATTCAGAAAGTGTTAAGAACAGTGGAATATGTGTGTTTGAAGTGAAGGAGGGTATGTAGAGGGGAATTCATGGTAATGTGTATTTTATTGTAAAACATTTAAAATATTTAAACATTCACTGTGTCTTTTGATCAATCCTATACTCTTCCACCTAGACCCAAACTACCAAGATTATCCTTCAGTGAAAAATAGAAGCTGTCTACACTCCAACCTTTTGCAAGAGAGCTCGGCCTGGAGCCACCTGAGACAGCGGAGGACAGTGGCCAACCTTCTGCTTCACCATGTGGCCCACTGGCTGTGGGCACACATGGCATCCACTGGGCGGCCTCTCCGGCCCCCTCTAAAATGACTCTGAGGCTGCATTTCGTAGATGCCTCCAGAGGTAATAGATTAATAAACGAGATTTGGGGGCCCACAAACCCCTCCTCTCCCACAGCTGTATGCAAAATGTTGGGTATGAGTATATCTTTCTGGGGAGGCAGATTTTAGTTTGTTTGTTTGTTTTTTAAAAATCAGATTCTCCAAAGTAATCCCTGACTCTACAATGAGTTAAATACATCCACTCTAAGAAAGGTTCGATTTGGACCTTACACTAAGAACATGCCAAAGGTGCCACCTGGTCTGACCTTACTTATTTAGGCTTGGCTCTGAGATGTGCTTTAATATTATGGTCCACATGCTGGCCACCAGAGTCCCCCAGAGGATGTACTTCTGAATCCTCTAGTTAAGTCTTATTGAAGACACGATCTGGGAGAGTATATATGGCCATCTTTTGCTGGTTACTAGATTGGTCCCTGGGACCCAGGCAACACACTCTTATAAAAAATGAGTAGTAGAAAAAGCCTGTGTCCTCTGATGACGAGGTATGTGACTTTCCTTTTATCCAAAGGAGAGAATCGTACAGCTGAAGATTCGTCCCTCCCTCTCCCACTGCCCTGAGTTCTGAGTTACATTTGGTTCATTCACTCAAGGGTTTTAACTCATCACTTAAATTCTAAAGTCGCCCTGAGCACTGGGGAGAAAGGACTGGATGGAACAGAAGTGGTCCCAGTGACAAGCAAGACTTTTGGCCCTAGATTTCTGCGAATGTACTTGCCTATTTTACTGTAAATTATTAAGAGTGGCAAGTGCAAAAACTTAGTGCTTGCCATGTCCAGGCACGATCTAACTGATTTATACGTACTGATTGTCCTAGGATGCAAAGAACGACTTTAGAGGGAAGTACCATTATTATCACCCTCTAAGTATGAAGGAACTTGCTCAAGGTCAAGTGCAGAACCCTGCCCTCTGCGCCTGGAGTTCATGGGCTGCCTTCTCCATGCAGCTCCTTGCTGGATCAATTCCATGTGTTCGGACAGCATGATCGCTCTGTGGGGCACTCTGCACAGCACAGTCGACTTCAATCCCCGCCATGCCCTGGTTAGTGAACATCGTTATTCTCATTGCTGAGACCATGTGTGAGTGCTCAGAGAGGTGAACAAATCTGTGGCTTTCAGGACAACCCAGCACCACCAGTCAAGCCCTCTGAGCCCAAAGCAGAAGGGCTCTCACCTCCCTGCTTCTCTCCCACTGCGCCAGGCCTGTGCAGGAAAGGAGAAATAAACAGTATTCGGTGCATTTCATTGGAATACTAAATGGTGGGGTGTCCAGGTGGGCTTTGTTGGTTTTGTGACTTTGAAGATCCTCCAGAACTGCTAAATGTAAAATTACCCTTGATAATGCCGAGAGGAACCTTCAAAAATCATTGACCCAGGAATTTCGAGAAGTTTTTTGGCAATTAGAGTCTGTTCAGAGAATGAAATGCAAGTTCTGGGCACTCTCTTCCAAACCGGGTCACCCCTGGTCCCATCCTTGCTCTTAACAGATTAATGACACCGTGACATTTTGAGATGATTTTCCATTGTTTTTGGAACTGGCTCTCAAAAAGAGGCTCATTGCCTGTTCTCTGTGGCTCTAAATACCTTTTTCCTTGTCAGTGAATAGCAGAACATTTTAATCTTTTTTTTTCCTGCAAAGAGGGAGAAGGGGAAGTGCAATTTTCAGCTCTCAGCATAACGTGCCTTTGATTAATGTATATTGTAATCATCACAGAATACACAGCTGTCTATTAACGATGGAACCAAATGAGTGGAATAGATTATCAAAGAGCAGCGGCCCCAATTCCACTCTGAGGTACACGCTTGTCTTTAGAACACTAATCTCGTTATAGGTTTGAGTCTGATTCCAATTTCCCTGACAGCACGAAGGGGGAAAAACCCATCAAACGCCCTGGGAGAAGCAAAGACTCACATCTGGATGGGGCTGAAAAAATAGACCAGCATGATTTTCTTGAAAGATTATTCCAAAGGTGTGAGAAAGGTGGAGGATTGAGGGGCGATTTGAGGCCCTTGGAGAACTGGTAGCAGGATCCTGGGACGACGAGCAGAAGGATGGGTACTCAGCTCCTGAGGATGGGGGGCAGCGATATGGGTTTTCTACAGTGCTGGTAATGAGCAGATGCCACCCCGGAAGAGCCAGGAGAAGGATGGAGGGAACTGGACAAAGTGACCAGGGCCAGACCTCCCAACTCTCCAGCCCTGAAGGTGCTGGGTGCAGTACAGAATGGACAGCTCTGGACTTGATCTGCCAGCAGCTCAATCCCACCCCAGGAGAAGGTCCAGCCTCTGCCAGGTCAGACAGGTAGTGTCCCGGGCCTCTAGAACCAGAGCAGGCATCTTAGTCTAATTCCCTTGAGATCGACCCAGAGGACTTTGACCTCAACCAAGAGCCTCTTGCCTTCATCGATCCTACTGACTGAATTTCCACCATCCATACGAAGCCAAAGAAGTTCTGGCTCTTCAGGCACAATCCACAGCTCTCTTTCCATGTCATATCCCACAAACTCCTTTCCTGCCCCCAATAATCTCCCACCACATGCACAGGCACCCTCATTAGACATACCCACTGCCCAAGAGTACATTTTTAAAGAAATTGTACACCCTATTGCCCACTCCTTCAGTGGCCTGCACACTCATCTTCATTCTTCTCCCTCAAATATCTCACCTTTCAGCTGAACTTACTCGTTCACTGGTCTTATTCTTCTTTCTGTTGCTATAACACAATACCAGAAACCAAGTAGCTTATAAAGAATAGAAGTTTATTTGGCTAACAGTTCTGGAGGCTGGGAAACCCAAGAGCTGGCACTACACCTGATGAGGCCCTCATGCTGCATCCTACCATGGCGGTGGGCATTGCAGAGTGCAAGAGCGCAAACCTGCTAGCGAGTCTCTCTCTTCTTGTAAAGCCACTCACGTCATCTAATCCCACTCATCTCACTAAGCTCCTACTTCCTATACCATCAACATATGAGTTTGGGGGTTGAGTTTCTGACATTGAACTTAGGGCATGCATTCCAATGTTTTGTGTCACCACTCTTGTTCTTCTGTGAACAAGAAGTGTTCACAGAAGACTGTGTTGGATCTTCTACCCGGAGTGCTCTTTCCTCTACATCCATCTCTTTCAGGTTCAGTAACCGGTTCTGCCATCGCTCCAGCAGGCTCATGGCCTTAAAGAACCTCTTGTGACCATGTCCCTCGTCCTACAGCCAGACCCCAGTGTCATGACCACAGAGTGTGTTGCAAGTCGAAGCTGTTTCTGTCTGCCTGACCTCCTTGTCTGCGGGTGTTGGAGATGAGGAAGAGGATGCTGGCTCACTAATCTCTGGGACACTGGTGCCTGTCATAGGGCTTGGCCCATAGGAAATTACTGGAATCATCAAGAGTCACGCCCAGCTTTAAATCTTTCTGGGTCCCATCCCCACCTGTAAGGCCGGCTACCGGGCTTCTTCCCTTTTTTGCTGTGTTGGGAAGCAAGGGCTGAGCACCCTTGGACAGAAGAAAGAACGGTAGCTCAGGGGAGGAAGCTGCGTTTCCAAATTCCAGCTCTAACACAGGAAGGCTTCATCTTGGCGAGTCGATTGGTCATAGCGGAGGATGCCTGAGTTTAGGGGCTCTGAGTTTAGGGTCGAGGTGGGGCCAGAGGCAGGTGAAGAGGCACACATTTAAGGATGTGCTCAGGTGCCACACCGTGCTAGCCTGCGCCTCCTTGAATTCTGAGCCCCGGGCTTTCACTTGCTTCCCCCATTCCCGCCCCGCTGGGCCCAGCTGTGCAGAGGGAGGGGGCCTTCGGGTTTGTCTAATGGATGCCAGGACTGGCGGTTATTGGTCTGGTCCACAGGATGAGATATTCTGGCACCAATGTGTGCCAGCTACTGGCGACGGAGGTTGGAGGAAGTCAGGGGAAACAGGCACCCGGCCTGGCTGCAGCCCGCGAGGTCGGCACACAGAGCTGCCAGGTCCTCTGATGTCGGAGGGCAGGGGTCAGGCTCCTGACTCTGAATGAGATGGTGGTAGCCAAGGAGAGCAGATATTCCGGCACAGGAAGTATTGGGGGACGACACAGAGGCAGGGACGCAGAGGCCTGCACCGGAAGCCCTGCTTGGGGAAGGCAGCAGTAAGAAGAGCAGGAGCTGGGCTGGCACTGGGAAGGCAGCCATGTCAGTTTCCCACAGCAAGAGGCTCTGACCGAGGACAGGCCATGCCAGCGACTCCTGCCTAAAGCAGCCATGGTCTTCAAGAACCAGCTTCCCAATCTGGCCAGCCCCTGCCTATGGAGTAGAAATTCCTGAAAGGCCCTGGGCTGGGTTTCGCACCCACTCAGTCAGCCCCAGTGCATGCCAGTCCCTCCACCCGGCACCTTGTTGTGCCGAGAGTTCAGGGAGATGTCAGGCGCCGGTGGGGATTCTGGCCCCCCAGCCCTCTCCTGACTCCACAGCAGGACCTCTGCAAAGCCAAGGCTGGGAAACCCATCAAGGCAGGGTGGGGGTGGGGCGGGCTGTGAGTTCCCCTCCTTGAGTTCCTCTCGCCATCCTCTGCTGTGACCCATAAATTCTCCAAGATGAAGTCATCCCCCAGTCCTGGCTGTAAAAAGCCAGCCGCGTAGCTGGGGAGTTTGCAGCTGAGTTGGATTATAAAATAAAACCAGGGGTTCTGGAAGAGGAGGGTCAACCCCCCAGGCCCTGGGGGAGGAGAGCAGGCTGTTTTGTTCTTTTTAACAAGTACCAACAGGTTTCCAACCCTGTGAGACTCCTCACCTCGCTCGCCCGTGGTGTCCCTTTGTGTAGGGGGCTCATTCCTGCAACTGTGGTGCTTCCTTGGTATCAAAAATTACAACTAAAATAAAAACTTAAAAACCAGCCCCAGAGTTCTCTCCTTCCTGCTGGCTTTGCAACAGAGCTCATTATCCTGCAGTCTTCTGAAATCCGACCAGAAGTTGAGGGCTAAGAGAAATCCCAGACCCCACAGCCTTGTGCAGGGAGATGGGGAGACAGAGTCCTGGGGAGCCTGAGGGGGGCGAGGCACAGAGTGCGCCTGCCACCTTTAAACGGAGTGTGTGTGAGTCTTGGGACATCACATTGCTCAGTCTCAACACGGTCATTCATCCAAAGGCCATTCACTGGGCATTTACCGTGCCCCAGACACCAGGATACGCTCTGGGGACACCGCAGTGAACAAAGGACATGAAACCTTGCTTTTGTCCCCTCTACCTGGCAATGATTAAGTATCTAGTACATTAAAGAAATGAGGTCCTCCTGAGCCTCCTAACATCAGAACCCAGGAATAAACCCAGAGAGGACTATGATGACAACTGTCTCCTACATGCAGGTGTCACACCCTCTTCCCGTTCATGATCCTCAACTCACTTCTCTGTTTCAATAGGAGGAGATGGGAACAAGTTCCCAAGTGTGTGCTGAGGGCCTGCTGTGTGCCAGGCACAGTGCGAGGTTCTTGAACATAAATTTCATCTTTACAACACCCTCCCCCGTTCCGGAAATGGGACGGGGAAACGAAAAAATTTGTTTTTGCAAGGGTGGAAACTGGTAAAGATTAGAATGCTCAGGAGACTCAAAGCCAGAATTTGAACCCAGAATCTATGTTATGACAAAGACAGAGTTCTCGGCTGCATTTGTTTTGAACATTTGGTAGTACAGAACGAGAAGGGGATTTGAGAGAAGCCTAAGCCTTTTCTTCTCCTCTGGGTAGGAAACATTTTTTTCTTTCGAGTTTCCCTGGGGTTCTTAGGGACTGATGCGGTGGACTGATAATGGTCAATTTGTGCAGGAACGCCCAGCTGGACTGAGTTGGGGTGGTTCTGGGCATAGAGGATCCGCCTGAGGATTGTTGCTGACACAGCTAAAGGAGAAGGGGCGCAGACAATAGCTGCTGCTGGCTGTTTCCTGGGAGAAGCTCTGTTGTGGCTGGTTCTCCCAAAGAGGGCTCGGCTGTTCTCAACACAGGAGGAGCTCGGGGCCTTGCTGTCATCAAGGATGGCTGCTGTTCGCGTCAGGTGAGCTCTGGTCTTCGTCTCTGCTGCGAGCATCATATCCTGGTTCCAGTATGGATCTCTGCAGCCTTTTGGTGCAGACACGGATGTACATGGGACATGGCTGTGGGTACCCAGCACTTGACTGGACTTTTCAGGTCTCTGGGGCACAGATAAATGTTCCGCACTCTTCCTGCATTTGGCTTGTGTGTGAATGTTGTAACTTGTAAATGTCCTGTTTAAATTTGCTCTCTTGAAAACCATTGACTCTAGAAAAGAAACTAATACGATCTCTAAGGATTAAGTACGGTGCTATGATGGTAAATGTTCAACATTGATCTTCACAACCCCCAAACCTTGATATGTAGCATTTTCTGATTTCCATGGTATCATAGACTAGCCACAGACAGTTTGGAGCTAATGTGGACACGGTCATATAGGGTCTCCGCCATATAGCGACAACAGAGGTCACAGAGGTCACACCTAAGATCAAGGTACCTTGCCTTCCGTGTGCCTTACCTGGAGACTCTGCAGCACTTTGCCTGTAGTGGGAGCTGCATAAATATTTCCTTATCCTAAGCACAATTCTCACTGGGTGTCTGTAAATGTTTTAGAGATAAGCTGAGTTTTGGAATTACTTTAGAAATACATATAGGAGCTGGAAGAAGCTTGTATTTGTTACCTACTGCTGTATAACAAATGACCCCAAACGACAGCAGCTTAAAACAATAAGCATGCACTGTCTCACTATTTCTGTGGGTTGGGAATCCAGGCCAGTTTAGCTGGGTTCTCTGGCTCAGGACATCCCATGGGCTGCACTCCAGGTGGAGATGGGCTGCAGGCTCACTTGATGGCTTAACGGGGACAGATCCTCTCCCAAATGCATGCAAATGGTAGTCAGAGGGGTCACTTCCTAGGGGGTTGTTGGATAAACAGGCTCAGTCCCTCACCAGCTGTTGCCTGGAGTTTGTCAGTTTCCTGCTATCCCGGCCTCTGCCTGGGGAGGCGGACATCAGGCCAGCCAGCTTCTTCCAGGGCAGGCAAATGAATGTACTCAGGACGAAATGCAGTCTATATCACCAAATTTTAGGTGTGACAGCTCTTTACTTCTGTGTATTCTATTCATTAGAAATAAATTGCAAGGAAAGTGTTACTCAAGGGCCTGAGTACGAGGCAGCGAAGACCACTGGGACCCATCTGTGAGGCCACTTACCATAGAGTCTAAGTGGTTATGATAACGGCTATACTCAAGTATTTACAAGTGCTTACTATGCTCTAGGAAATGTTTTGAATGCTTTCCATGCACAATTTTATTTCTTCCTTACTCCAACTCAGGAGGTTGGCTTTGTAAACCCCATTTTATAGACATAAAAACTGAGACTTTGAGAGATCATGTAATTACCTGCCCAGGAGCTGAAAGAGCCATGGAGCTGGGAGCTAGCATCCTGTGCGTCCACACTGCGTACGGACACTGCCTCTTCCGAAAGGTATCTGAGTGACCAGTTAGTGGCCCTCTTCCTGTGGTGCAGATGACAGGTCTGGGAGCCAAAAGACTTGAATGACTGTCTAAGGTCACATAGCAAGTTAGGAACAGCAACACAACTCAGGTGTTAGTGTCCCCTGGGCGCTCCGATTTCTGCAGGAAGATGAACGAGTCAGGCAGTAGGTCTGTAAAGCGCTATCTCTCTTCTTCCACTTTACCCTTCATCTCCCTAGAAGCTTGACAGGAGCTGACCCTTGGTCCCACTCTGTGCATCAGCTGAAAGTGAAGTTCCCTCTATCCAGCAGTGGACAGGAAAGTGATGGTGCTTGGTGGTACTGGGTTTATCCAGATCCCTTTTCTGGTATACTTAAGCTTGCCTTGGCTGGAAAGAAAACAAAACAAAACACAAACCAGGCCTAGCCTAGACATCAGAGTAACGGACTGGTTTTTAAGTTTTCCTGGGGGCTTAATAAAAGGTGGTAGTTTGGGTAATGTTTCTGTGATAGGCCCTTCTGCTAATACTTATCTAGCTAATGCATCTTCCAAACAGCCAAGGGCAGCTTTCAGGACATTAAGGAGACTTGGTGAGGTTGTTCTACATATGGTATTTCTGTGCTGGCTTTTTTTCTTCCTTTCCACTTTTATAAATTATTTTACGATGATGGTGGGGATGCAGGGGGTGGGATGAGGAAGGGGGCCTGAGGAACGGTTAGAATTTCACAGGACCCAGCCTGAGGCATTTTTGGAGTCCAGAGGGAGCCCGGCCCTGCATTCTTGAACACAGGGGGAAGAGAAGAAAGGGAAGCACAGTGGAATGGAGCGGCCTGTGGCTGACACATGCCAGCTGTGCTGCGTGCATAGCACATGCTGGACCAGCGGACATCCCCTCCCTCAAACGACTCTGGCTATTAGCAGGCTCACCCCAAAAAGGCTCCCCAGGCATGGATGCGCAGAATGCCCTCTGGTCCTCAGGAATCCCAAGACCGAAGCAATCTCCCTGCCCTTATCAGACTAGCCTAGATAGCAGGAGTGAGGGCGGAACTGAACACAGAGGATAAATTCTGCCTTACAAATACCAGGCACCAGACAGATGTATGAATTCTGCATAGCTGCACCAGGCGTGGTGCTAGGGGCTCCACATGCAGGATGAATAAAATAGAGTCCGTGCTGTAAGGGACCTCCCAGCCCCAGCCTAATGGGAAATGCAGATGGCATCTACATCAACTACAAATCTACAGAGTCATGAGCGTGTAGACAAAATGAAGCCAGGAGAGGGCTGGAGTATGGCCCAGAGGAGGGCACAGGGCCCGTCAGGAGGCTGAGGAAGACTGGCGGAGGGTCAAGCTTCCAATGTGTGGTCTAAGGGACACAAAGGGAAGGCAAGCAAAGAAAGGTGGGCGTGTGATGTCACAGAGAGTGGTGCTCTAAGGACAGGTTGAGACTTTAGGATGTGTAGCCAGGTGCAGAGTCACAGGGTCGTGGGGTATAAATACTTTAATTTCACTATTTCTGTGTGACTCTCAAAGGACTGCAAATACTCCCTCTAACTGTGTACGAGGGTCTCCATTCCCTGCCTGCCATCCTTCAGCTTTCTAACATTTGCCAATCAGATGGGGCATAAAGTGGTCAGTATCTCATCCTAATTTGCATTTCTGTGCTTTTTTTTAAATTAAAAAATGTATTAGCAGACATTAGTTATACAGAATGGTGCACATCATTTTGGGCCTATTTGTACATACGTGTACTATACTTTGATCATCCAACCCCATTTACATCCTTCCCTTTCTTCCGCTCTCTTCTGATCCTCTTCCTCTTTCCTACTACTGTGGTCTTTCATTTACTTTCATGTTATCTTTCTTTTTTCAATTTAAAAAAACTTTTTTTTAGATACTTTGCATGAGAAAAAATATGCAGTATTTGACTTTCTGAGTCTGGTTTGCTTCACTTAACATGATGATCTCCAGCTCCATTTGTTTTTCTACAAAGGACGTGATTTAGTTCTTCTCGGCAATGGAATAATATTGCCTCGTGTGTCTATACCACGGTTTGTTCATCCACCCTTCTGTCGAAGGGGACCTAGGCTGATTACATAGTTTAGCTCCTGTGTGTTGGCTGCAGTAAACACAGGTACGCAGGTATCTCTACAGATCCTCACTTGAATTCTTTCAGAATCCACCAGGAGTGGTACAGCTGGATCAAGTGGTAGCCCTATTTCTAGTATTCTGAGTGACCTCCACCCTGATTTCCACAACAGCGGTACTAGCTTGCATCCCCACCAACTGTGTGAAAAGGTGCCTTTTTTCCCTGCATCCTCACCAGGATTTATTAGTTTTTGTGTTTTTGCAAATAGCCATTCCGGGGTGAGATGGAGTCTGGGGTAGTTTTGATTTGCATACACCTGATGCTAATGTTGAGCATTTTTCCATACGCTTGTTAGTTCTTTGTACTCCTTTTGAGAAGCATATGTTCAATTCATTTTCCCACTTGTTGACTGGGGTTTTTATGGTGTTAAGTTTTTTTTGGGTTCTTTATATATTCTGGATATGAATCTTTCATCAGAAGAGTAGCTGGCAAAGATTTTCTCCCATTCTGTAGGCAGTGTCTTCACCTTGCTAATTGTTTCCTTTGCTGTGTGGATGATTTGTAAGAATAGAGCATACAGAAAAAAAAATACTATTATAGGCATCTGATTTTTGACATAAGGACCAAAAACTTACACTGGAGAAAAGACTGCCTCTTTAACAAATGATACTGGGGAAGCTGGATACCCAGTAGAAGATTGAAGCTAGATCCCTACGTCTCACCCTGTACAAAAATTAAATCAAAGTAGATCAAAGACCAAGGTATGAGACCTGACACATTGAAACTCCTATTATGAAGACAACATAAGGGAAATCTGGAAGGCATAGGCACAGGCAAAGACTTCAATAGGACTACAACAGCACAGGAAATAGTAGCAAGAATCTGTGCTTTCTTGCGAGTCTGACCATCTCTCCAGAAATGCATCTCTTAAAAAAAAAAAAAAAAAGAAATGCCTCTCTTAAGAATTGCTAATATATATATATATCCTTTGCCCACTTTTCTATTTGTTTTCTTTCCTTTTTCTTACTGATTTGTGGAAATTACTTGAACAATTGTTAGTGAAAGTCTTCTCCCAAATTGTCGTGCCTTTGACAAGGTTTTTAATAATACATTTGGATGAATACAATTCTTCCTTTAATTCTGATGTATATTCATTTATTTGGTTTGTACTTTGAGGGGCATTATTTAAGAAATTGTTTATGATTCCAAAATAAAATAATAAACTACCTGTTTTTCTATTGATTCTTAGTCTTAATTTTCACATCACAGTCTTTAAACTATGTGCAGCTTATTTTTCTACAAAGAACGAGGTAAAGACTCTATTTTTCTCTGCACATGAAGTTACTATTCTTATGAAATAATTCATCCTCCCTCCAGTGATTTGGGATGCTGTCTCTACCGCGTACCTGTTAGGAGATAATTCTTCATGTGTCTCTCACAATTTTGCACATCTTGTGTGCAAAGACTGTGACAGACGGCACCTACCTCTTCAAGGATGTTTGTATAGCAAACAGCTGTGGAAACAGAGACAGTGTGTCCATGCAGAGCAACGGACGGGTTTCTCTACTGCTCCATATAATAAAAAATAACATCTCCCTCAGGGATGAGGGTCTGGCAGGCTCACGGACCATTATGAAAGATTCAGGTTCCTTTAGCTAAGGGTTCCTCTCCCACTGGTTAATCCGCTCTGCTTGCAGGCATTAGCTACATCTCTGCAAGATTCCCAGTAGGAGTCAAGACTCCATAACAAATGCTGATATGCTGGCTATTGCTATTGGTGTGAGCATGAAATGCTCCTTAGTCTCTGATCCAGGGATCTTGTGTCTTCTATCAATAACTATGAAATTGTGTCTGGGTGATTTACCAGCTCCCAAGCAGCACCATATCTCAGACTCAACAGCTTATGACAATTCTGAGTTCTCATATATAATTGGGACTTTGTACTTTTTTATTAGTACATTTGTCTTTTTTTTAACATCAGTACCAGATATTTTAATTGCCATGATTTTGTAATAAATCCTGATGTCTGATAGGGCAAGCTCTCAACTTTGGTCTCTATCGATATTGGTTTAATTTTCTTAGCATTCATTTCCTTATACAAAAGCTTTTAAGTCAGTTTTGGTTACCCCTAAAATTTTTTCTAAAGTTTCATTTGGAAATGTTTTGAATGTGTGGGATTAAGTTAGGGAGAATTGACATCTTTATAATGTTCCCCATTCATGAATATTCATTAGTTTTAAATTTTCTCCTATAAATGTTTTGTACATTCTCTAATCATTTAATTGCTACTTTGTTATTTGTATTGCTATTACAGATGGCATCTTATTTTATATTATGCTGTCTTATGGTTAATGGAGGTATAGAAGAACAATACTATTTCTTACATGTTGATCTTATACGTGGCAAAGTTATTTTTCCTTTTAGTTCTGAGTGTGCTGTCTTGGCTGTTCTATGTAAATTATTAAATCATCTGTAAACGATGGGAGAAAGATTTTTTTTTTTAGACTTCCACTCTTTTCCTTTTCTTTCTGTGTTAACAAACTGTAAAATTCCACAGCAAAGTAATTGCAAAAATGGCCCCACTTGTTATATTCCTGACCTGAAAGGAAATTTGTCTTAAGTATATTTCCCCTACACATTTAGTATGTAGCCTTTGCCAAATTAAGAATATTAGCATCTATTAATTTTTATAAAAGCATTTTTAAAAAATTAAAAATTGGCATTGAACTTTAGATGGCATTTCAGCACTGATTGATATTATGGTTCCCCTTTAATTAATATTAATATATTAATATCCGAATCACATAGATGTCCCTTGCATTTCTGGGAAAAATTCTACCTTATCATAAAATGTTTTGAAAAAATATAGCAGTACCTCTAGTTGTCTAATCATGTTTAGTTTTGGCTCCATGTGGACCATTCCACTGACAAAATGAAATGGAGAGTTGCCCATATGCTGGTGACATGCTTCAGTTAATGGTTCTAGAAGGACCATCCTGGCTGCAGTTTGGAGACTACACTGGTGGGCTGGGCTGGAGCTGGAAGCAAGGCTAATTAGCCTACTCGCTTTGCAAATCCAGCTCTGAGATGACGCTTTGGAGTAGGGAGGCGACAGCAAAGAACAGGCTGGATGTTGGGTATTCTGAAGTTTGGACTAACAGGATGTTCTTCGAGGTCTGGTTGCTTAGAAGAGAGAAGAAGGAGTCACATTTGGCCTTGAGCAGAGTTGTCATTGGATTAAATGAGGATCAGTGCAGGTAGAGCGGGGTAGGGAGGTTGGTGGCCGTGATGAAGAGTAGGTTTTGGAGCATGGGAAGGATATAGGCTAGCTAATGAACCTATTGCCAGGACCGGAGGTCAGGCTTCCATCAGCACTGCCTGGAACCTTGCTGCAGAAATGGTCTGATGAAGGCCCCATCACACCGTCAATGCCCCTGACATCCCCGCATACTGGATGGATCGGGATTCTACATTTGTCACCATCATGGTGGCTGTCAGCTTCCTGCTACTTCCGTACCCAAACACAACTGTCCCTTCACTGCTGCTATCAAAATCTACAAAAAGCCCTGAGCCTCCAGCCTCACCTGCAGATATGCATTCTGGGCTGTGTTCTCTCCTCCAGTCACTTAGCTCCAAATCTAACTCTCCCGCAGGCCCAGGCGTAGCCGGTGGCTGGGGCCACATGCTCGTGCCACGCCCCAAATGGGGCTGGGTAAACAAATGTTCCAACTTCTGCTTTGGAAAGACACAACTCATAAAGCAACATGTCTACAAAACACGAGGAGGATGATCAGAAGGTACTGGGAAGCCAGAAAATGTACCAAGTATCTGTTAGAGTTCTTTACTCAGCTTTATTTTACAGATGTTGCTGCGTTCATCTCACACTTTGGCTTCTTTTGTTCGAACAATGTCCTTTGATTTTAAGAGTCATTCAGAAATCAGTGTGGAGATTCCTCAAAAAACTAAAAATAGAACTTCCATTTGACCCAACTATCCCTGTTTTTCTTCCCAAAAGAGTTAAAGTCATCACATTACAGGATACATACACACCTGTGTTTATAGCAGCACAATTTATAACAGCTAGATCTTGGGAACAGTGTGTATGTACATCGACAGGTGAATGGATAAAGAAGACAGAGTGCTTAAACACAGTGAACCTTGGCTTTGCCATAAAGAAAGATCAACTTGAGGCATTTGTAGGCAAATGCATGCAACTTGAGAATGAATGTAATGTTAGGTGAAATAAATTAGACACACAATCTTAAACATAATATGGGTTCTTTTGTATGAGAAACTAAAATACACGTTAGATAAATAGGAATTAGGGAGATATCCAAATAATTCCTCTAATTCTCTATTCCGTTGTTTAGAAAATAAAAAAGTATTTTAATATATGCTAAATTGTTTCGTTTATACTGCTGGTTTCTCTTAGTTCATTGAAGAGAAAGTTTTGTGCTTTTATGTGTTGGTTTGTTTCTTCTTTGCAAAAGACAATCTTTTTGTCTATGGCTTGTACTCTGAGTAACATTTGTCCCTTTTTTCAAGATTATGATACACAGTGTACTTGCTATTGTTATTCTCTAATTATTTTGTTAGGAAATTTTGTTTTATTTTTTCATAGACACAAGAAGAGTGCTTTTCAATATCTACTTGCACTACATTAAAATAATAATAAAAAAGATTCATTCATAATTTTCATGTTCTGTCCCCTCAGATTGCTGAGTATTAGTCCATTGTACTTTTTTTCCTGTTTGTGGACATTTAGATGCTTTCCAGTTTGGGATTGCTTTCAATAAGACTGCTTTGAACACCACTTTGTAAGAATTTGTACTGACATGTTTTTACTCCTCATAGATAAATACCTGAGAGCAGGTTGGCTGGCTCAGTCAATGGGTGTATGTTTCATTTTATGAGAAATGGCCTGAGCTGTCTCCAACCCGATGGTACCATTTCATACACCCAAAGAGGTTGTGTGACTGGCCCAGGTAATCCAGTCCCAGGCCTGCCTCGCTCCAGAGCGCACCTCTGATGCTCTTCCCTTGGCCATTTCTGATACTGCAAAGCCTCCCAAGTCTTGAGCCCCTTCCTCTCACTGAAAGGAAGTTTCCTGTGCCGCTTCATCTTGTGCCGACCTCAGCCAAGTCCCTTCCATTCCCCGGACTTCATTTCCCTTTTGAGGACAAGAAGCTTTGGAGAAGGTGTTTGCATAGCTTCCTTCCAGTGGTGATGTGTGTGTGTGTGCGCACACGCGTGCATGCACACACGTGCGCCTTTCCAATCTATGTTCTTTCCTGGTTTCCTTTCCATCTGTCACTTGACACCATGCAATTGATTACATTTCGTTAACTGCCTTGGAAAACAGCTTGTATTTTTTTTTAAAGAGTCTTTAAATAAAATAAAGCTCCATTTTGCTAACAAATTTGAGAAGAAAAGTAGAAGAGAATGTGACATTCATTGAATACCTCCTATGAACAACTTCCTTACAGAAACAATCTCTCGTTTAATCATTATAAGCACCCTACCAGGCAGTTTTTCTGAGTGACATTTTTGCCTAAGTTCCGCTTTTCGCTCCCCTCTGTATTAGTCAGGCGGCCTGGGAAGCAGAGCAATGGGATACACATATCCACGAGAGACTTATTATGGGACTTGGTTCCAGTGATGGTGGGGATGGAGACATCCCACAGTCGGCGGAGACCATGAACATTCTCATGTGGGTGTGGATAGACCCTCTGTGTGTAGCGTTCTCCCTCTCTCTCTCTTACCATAGCCAGTCGCTTTCATTTTCTCAGTGCCTCACATTGCTATTTGTAAAATTATACGATGACTGCCAAGAAGTCCTGCTGTATCAAGCAGATCAGACACAGTGTCACTTGTCCCCAGGTACACCAGGTAAAGGGTGAAGAAAGACAGAGATGGCAAAACGGGTGCTAAGCCAAGCTGCTGCCTGGGGCAAGGCCGAGGACACTGCCCTGGGCAGCACCCAGAGGGTAGGCTGCTGGCCCAAAGCCTCTGCACCTGTACTGTGCTGGAAGGTCTGGGGAGGGGTCCTGACCCCCAGCCGCCTTATACACAAAGCCTGAGCACTACTCAGCCTCTCTCAGCCCCCAGGACCCAGCACCAGGGCTCTGTAAAATCGGTGGCTGATGGCATCACCAATAGGAGGAAAGGATGGGGAGAGAGGCCCCGGACCCCGAACCTCTGTGACCATCGATCCCATGAATCTCCCCACCCAGTCATCCAAGGGGGATGTGCACAGTGTTCCCACTGTGCATCAGGTGTCCCTCCAGGACCATCTGGGATGTATTTTCAAAGCAGCCTCGAAAACTGCAGCTCTGGCGGGGGGAGACAGGACTGCATTAAGTCATGCCTAGCCCAAGGCTCAGGGAGTGAGTCTGGTTTTCCCAAAGCAGCCATGCTCCTGGTGGCAGGGTTCTGAGCTGTTCTGGTAAATGACACCCCACCCAGAAGACAAACAAAGATGTCTGCAGAAGGACCTCCCATCTCCTCCTCAGGCCTGTGGGGAGGTGTCCTGTGCCCACCAGCCTCCTGTCCTCTGGCTCCAAATCCGCACCTCCCCGCTGCCCCTCTGCACTCTCAGGCAAGGTCACAGCCCGGTTGTCTCTGCCCACTGGACACTGAGCTCTCTCCTCCCAAGGCTGGAGGCTGGGCCCTGCCCTCCAGGGCTGCGGAAGGAGCTGCTCACAGAAGGGTGGGTGGCAGGGCCTCCTGGGTGGGTTCCTTGCCTGGGCCACTCTGGCCTGCTCCCACTGGCCTGGTGCCGTCCTCTCCCGCTGCACTTGGAGGCCCCAGATTTTTCATCACTGCTCTTGCAATGATGCAAGACTGTCCCTCATACTCTCCTCTGTTTCCCTGCCACACAGAGAGCAGCCCTTGAGGACACCCTGGGGGAGCCGATAATTGAGGGGACACAAGACTGTAAAGCTGGGAGTGACCCCAGTGCTGCCAGTTCAGTGAGAGTGGGCCTCCTGGGGCAAGGCCAGCCGCAACTCGGACCCTGCACGGCCACCCCAGGTGAGCTGGGACCCAGTCAGAAAAGAACTCTGGGTCCTGGAACAAAGCTCCGAGCCAACCTCCGAGTGTCTCTGGAGCCCGATGTCACATTTCTTCCTGCTTTGGTACCTCCCAGCACTCCTCAAACTCTAGGGTACAGCCCTTCTCGCCCCAAGCAAATTCCGGCCTCCTTTCTGGCAGATCCCTTCCTTTCCACCGCACTGGCCAGAGGCGCCACGGGCTGCGCCGGCCCCAGCCTGAGTCTCTGGCCCACAGCGAAGAGCAAGGGAAGCACTGTGAGCCGTGGCCGCTCTGGGAGGGGCTGAGTGTGCACAAGTGTGAGTGCAGAGATGTGACACCTGGAGCACAGGTAGAGCTCAGGAAAAGCCACCACCTCTGAGAAAGGTCTTAAACTCACTGGATTACAACATCGTGAACTCCGGCCTCCTGCCAGGCAGTATTGGGACTGGGATAGTGGTGGGCAAAGCAGGCATGTTGTGTTAGTGTTCTGCTGCTGGGACAGAATAGCTGATATAAGGATTTAAAGGAGGTGAGTGTTATTCTGGCCACAGTTCCAGAGGCTTCAGTCCCTGGTCAGCCAGCTCCATTGCTTTTAGGCCAGTGATGAGGCAGACACATCATGGCGGAAGGCATAGCGGAGGAAAGCTGCTCGCCTCATGGAGACCAGGAAGCAGAAGAGAAAGAGCCCAAGAGGAAGGTGCTGTCCCCCAGGTCACAACCCTCTGACTCACTCCCTTCAGCTAAGCCCCACAACCTCTGTTTTCATCACTTTGTGATCCTTTGATGGATGGATTCTCTGATGAAGTTGGGGGCCTCAGGATCCAACCACCTTCCCCAAACCCAGCAACTCATAGGCTACAGACAGAACCATATTGGCAAATATATAATGACATGCTGAGAAAACACTAGGGAGGACAATACAGTCTAATGAAGGCAAAGCGAAAGAAAAGCTGAAAGATGAGCAGAAGGATCATGAAAGAGAGGAGCATCGAGGAGGAGCACAGCTGGTGCAAAGGCCCTGGGGCACCAGGGAGGAACATGGCACTTTTGATGAGGGGAAGAAATTCAGGCAAGCTCAGCACAGAGAGGCAGTGGAGGAGAGTGTGGTTCAGGTTAGAGGTATGTCCTTCCTCACAGGAGCAATGGGAAGCCATTGGAGTACCAAGCAGAAGAAACATCTTCAGACTTTGGCTTGGGAAAGCCAGGGGTACAAGTCTGGGCTGGGCAGAAGAAGAAAGGTCACATGAATTTGGGAGGACTCTGCATCATTTATGCCAACAAAAGAAGGCAGCCTCTTGGCTAGAAGTGGTGGTGAATGAGGTAGTGAGAAGTGGATGCATTTGGATGTTGTGGAGGCCAAATCAGCATGGCAATCTGCATCCTCTAGCTTTGGGTGTTGGCTGTTCTTCTTCACTACCCGTGGCTGATACATGCATTGCTCCAGTCACTGCCTTCACTGTCACATGATACCTTCTCCCTGCGTCACTGTCTCCTCTCACGTGAGGACAGATCATGTGGGACTAGGGCTGGCGCTTACAACCTCATCTGAACATTATGATTACCGGCAAAGACCCTACTTCCAAATAAAGTCGTAGTCACAGGACTAGGGGTTAAGATCCCAGTGTGCCATCTGGGGAGACATGACTTGATCCGTAATGCTGCACGAGTACTCTGAGTGCCCCCGGGAGATTCCATTCCCACCTCCGTGTCCAAGAATCTGCGATGGAGTGGGACCACTGTCACCTCTTAGGTCCAGCCAGTGCAGGATTTCAGGAGCCTGGTGGTAGTGGGGGTGGTAGGGTGGTAGTGGGGGTGGTAGGGCTGGAGGGATCAAGAAGAGAATCGTCTTCTACTTCGAGATCCCTGAGGCTGGAGGGAACATGGGGACCATCTGGATCTTCGTGTGACAGCAGAGGAAACTGAGCCAGGGGAGGGAAAGGGTGGCCCAGGGCCTCAGAGTTAAGATGAGACCTGTCCCATTTCTGCCTGGCTCCATTTATAGGAGGCTGGCCAGGAGCATGTGTCTTTGCCTAAGTTAGAAGCAGTGAATTCAGCTGTGTCCATGCGGGAGCTGCGAAGGAGGAGCTAGAATGTATTTGTTCAAGTTAAATAATCCTCAGGGTCTGTGGCCGATTTGGTGAGGCATCCCTCAGCTGTCCTTGTGTGCTTGGGATAGAGTAGAAGACAGAGTGAGAATAGAGGAGACAGCGGACATTGCAGAGGAGCCCCAAGCCAGGGTGCCAGGCACCTCTGGGTGTGTTGGACAGCCCCCCAGGACTTTATCAGCATCCTCACTGCACTGGTTTCCTATTGCTGCCATAAACTCACCATGAGCTTATGGGCTTAAAACAACACATTAATCAGCTCACAGCTCTGAAGTTTAGGAGTCTGGGTCAGCTTGGCTGGTTCTCTGCTCCAGGTCACACAAGGCTGATATAACAGTCGTGTGACCCGGGGCTGGCCTGGTCTCTAATCTGGAGGCACCCGGGGAACATCTGCTTGCAGGCTCATTTAGGTTGACTGCGGATTTCAGTTCTTTGGGCTGCAAGGCTGAGCTCCTTTGAACCTTGCTGATTGTTGTCCAGGAACCTCTTTCAGCCATTTAATGCCTCCTGGGTACCGAATCACTTTGTCCCCTCCATCCTCAAAGCCAGAGATGGCAGCATGAATTCTTGCTCTTTGAATCTCTGTGGCTACTCCTTCTGCCTTAACTCTTCTGCCTCTACTTGGAGAAACTTCTCTGCCCCTAAGGGCTCATGAATGAGATGGGGCCAACCCAGATTATTGAGCACAATCTCCTGATTTCAAGGTCTATCTTATATGTCTCTCTTGCCATTTAACAAAACATGTTCACAGGTGCCAGTGATTAGGGGTGGATACATTTAGGGAGGTCTGTTTTGCCTACAAACATGGATCCATGCCTCCTTATAGCCCACTCCCCCAGTGGCTGGGGCACTGGACTGTGGGCTGTGGTATTGTCAGCACTGACAGCAAGAAGTAGTGCCAGGTTCTGGGGGTGCCCAGGAAGACTGTGCCCTTGCCAGCTTCGATGTGAGGGTCCTGCTGGGAGACCGTCATGTGTCTTCTGGGACCAAGAGTCCCTCGGAAGGAGGCCTTACTGGAAGGGCTGGACAGAGATGAAATGAATGTGGCCATCACAGAGTAGTGGAGAGGATGCACGTGTGCGTGGCAATATGTAAGTACCATGATCAAGGTTCAGATCAGTTCCAGTCACACACCTTGAACTTCTTCATGCCGCTCCACGGACGTGAAACCCCTCCCCAGCTCATAATCCCACGCAACCACTGATCTGTTCTTCATCCTTCTAGTTTGCAATTTCCAGAATGTCATAGACGTGGACTCACAATTTATAGCCTCATGAGGTGACTTTTTCACTTAGCATAATGCCTTTGAGATAGGCTCACAGTGTGACATGCATCAGTAGCTCCTGTCTTATAGTTACGCAGTAGAACACCCTCTTTTGAATGTACCACAGTTGGTTTATTTGTTCACCCACTGAAGGACGTGTAGATTGTTTCCAGTTTGTGTGATTATTGTTATTTGTGTGAAGACAGGTTTAAATTATCTTGAGTAAATAAACATGGGTCGCTGGGGTTGTATGGTGTGTGTGGGGGGGGCATTATAAGAAGTGACCAAATTATTTCCAGAGTGACTTTTCCCTTCTGCACCTGCATTCCCCACAGTGAGGCGGGAGAGTTCCGGTTGCTCCATACAATCACCAGATTTTTAAAAATCATTCTAATAGATTCTAATGGCACTTGATTATGGTTTTATTTTATTCTGAATTCCGTGAATTATTTGTTATCTCTGCATCTGTTCAAATCTCCAGTCCACTCTGTACTTGGGTTTTTGAGTTTTGAGAGTTGTTTGCATACTCAGGATACAAGTCCTTTGTTAGAGTAGTAGCTTTCAAGTGTTTTCTCCCAGTCTATACCTTGTCTTTTCATTATCAGAACTGTTTTTCATGGGGGAAAAGTTTTAGATTTTGATGAAGTTCAATTTACCATTTTTTTCTTCTATGAATTATGTCATTGGCGTCATATCTAAGAACATGTTCACCTTATTCAAGGTCATGAAGATTTCTCATGTTTGTTCTAATGGTTTCATCCTTTTACATTTAGATCTATGATCCATTTTATATAGAGGGTGTTTTAGTTACTTTTCTCTTTGCTCAGACAAAATACATGACATCCAAAGTTAAAGGAGGAAAGCTTTATTCGACTCACAGTTTGACTCATAGAGGTTTCAGCTCATAGTTGGCTGGCTCCACAGCAGGATGGTAGGACATCACAGCGGAGAAACAGTTCATGGCCGGCAGAAGGCAGAGGGCAGCGAGAAACAAGAAACAAGTGACAAGCAACAACAACAACAGCCCTCTTTCTGTCCCTCATATTTTATCCAAGCTACCCACCCTTAGGGCAAGTAGCACTTACATCCAGGGTGGGACGCCCTTAATCCTACCCCTAACTATGCCAAACCAATCAGTGGACTAATTTAGTAATTAAACACCCTTGGTCTCAGCAGCATACACCCTAGTTCCAGTCACCTCTGAAAAGCCCCACCCATGACTACGTGGAGCTTTGGAGAAACA
Source organism: Hystrix cristata (assembly GCA_004026905.1). Classification (NCBI taxonomy): domain Eukaryota; kingdom Metazoa; phylum Chordata; class Mammalia; order Rodentia; family Hystricidae; genus Hystrix; species Hystrix cristata. The sequence continues at coordinate 93,522 of PVJO010005915.1, forward strand.
TCTAGATACAAGCCACAACAGCGGGTGAGGTTTTTTCTTTGTTTAGTCTTTGAAATGAGTGTCCAATTCAAACTGGTATTCGCTGAAAAGATAATCCCATCTCAATTAATTGAATTTGTCAAAAATTACTTCATTGTATCTATGTCTGTCAACTTCTTTTCTGTGATCTATGTGTCTATCTTTCATTAATACCATTATGGTTTAGATCACAAATGTCCCCCGAAAGCTCACATGTTCAGAGGCGGGGCTTTTGGAAAGCAATTACAACATGGGAGTGCTCTCTTCATCACTGCATTAATCCATTGGTGAGTTATAGTTAACTGTGCCATTAACAGGTGGAGTCTGTTGAAGGAAGTAGTTTGCAGGGAGCATGACCTGGAGGGGTACATTCTTGTGCTCTGCCCCTTCTTTCTCTCTGCCTCTTTTCTTCTCATCCTGCTTCCTGGCTACCATGAGTTGAGTAGCTGTCCTCCACCA
>PVJO010005916.1:0-93937 GCA_004026905.1 Hystrix cristata
CCGAGTTAGTCATATGCTTACTTTAGTAGAAATGAGAATGTTCTAACAATACCCTAAATAATTAATCATCAGGATGATGTATTTTTATACCATGTACTTTTATAAATTCTCAGTAGCGATCAAATAAATCTTCTTTTTGTTTTTCAGTATTCCTTCTGGTCAGCTAAATCTTTTTCGTTCAAAATAACTCCTTTAGTCAGAAAGTTACCTCCCACGTAACGACGAGCTCATATCGACCTCCTCCGCCTCCATTGATGTTTACCGGTGCCATGACAGGAACTAAAAGCAACCAAGAGAGACGTGGGATGGAAATTATTAAAGGACACCTTCATCAAGAAGAATATTGGTTTTGGATTTCAATTTTCAAAATCTCACTCAGGCACACGGTGAGACAGTTTTGGATCTTTAATGAGCATAAATTATGTTTACACGTATCCAAATTTCTAAGAGAGAGGACATAGTTGTGTTTGATACATGTGCACCCTGGCTCCAAAATTAATTAAAAATCGAGTAACATCGTGTATTTGACATTATTATGCATCATCTACTAATTGGCAAAATGATGTTCCACTCAGATGGTAACAGTGACACTACTGATTTAGTGCCTAATTATACAGTTGTGCTGTAAACAAGTTACTGAGGCAGTATATTAATTATTATTTTTATCAATAAACAAACTAAAATAATTTTCTCTTTATTAGTCATCAATGTATTTTAACATTTTAAAAAACTTCTTAAAATTAATGTTTATTTAAAATTCTGTATTTGAATGTCCAATCTTGCAGGTGAAAATAACAAGGATTTTTAACTTTACACTTAGAAAAAATCAGAGTTTTCATCTGTAAAGCATGCAATTATGAGAAGACTCTCTGTATGTATCTCTTGAATCTAAGGCTCTGTCACAGGATAATTAGAAGCTAATAATTATGATGAATTAGAAAAGAAATATTCTCTTCAATTACACCTTCATGATGGCTAACGTAGTAGATAATAGTTTAAGGTAAATTGTACAATTGATGACAGTAAGGTATAGTTAGAATGGATAAACTTGCTGAGTATGCTGTCAAATGCTGAATTACATTATTTTTACTGGACCTTGTCTGGAGTATCTAGAAGTGGGGATGGAAATATGTTTGATATGGACGGAGTCTGGAAGACAGAGATTAAAGTATGTAAGGATTAATTACTCATTTCATTAATGGCTCATTTCAATTTTTTACCACCATAGAGACTAAAGAAATCTACATGACTTATTTAGTTTTATTTCTATTTCATATAGAAATCTATCAACAAAATTATTATATGATTAAAAAATCATATTATTTTTCAAATGATATCTGTCTTACAGACACTTTCATATTCAAATTTGCCCTTAATTTTTTTCTGCTTACAACTTTTTAAAAAGATCATTTGACCCTAACCTTATTTTCTAAATCTTCTAGGTCTTTGGTCAAAAGTAATCTGAATCAGAGCAGAGTCAACATAGTTCTTGGGTTACAGTACTTGACAGCTTATACTGATACTATTTTATCACATTTGCACAGTTTAGCTATGTAAGGAAATTATTTTAATACTTTAATTCAATTGCTTTGTGGTTTCAAATATCATAAGAAACAAAGTTTTATTCCCTTCCCTGTTCAATTTTTAAAGTAACTATCCTTAAAACTAAGTGTGATGATGAGAATTGAGTATCTGATGATGATGAATGACGATAAAGAGACTTCAGCATGATATCAGAGAAATCAGTAAATCAGTCAGAATCCCACCAAGTATCACTGCACAGGACAGTGTTAATGGTTATCAGAAGGAGACACAAAAATTTACTAAAAAAACTTCAGAATTTGGGTCAACCATGCCCAAACTCCCAAAATACAAATCATCTATAAGCAAAAAAGTGGTAACTAAAATTAGTATCCAGAGTCATGGGCCACACTTAGACATTCTGATCCACCAGGTTTAAGGTAGGGCTTGGAATTTCTATATACTTTCTTTTGGCTAATCTATTGCTCATCTAGGTTAAGACTATTTTTATTTGTAGAAATACTGGGTGTAGAAGTCTGCAGTTGTTGGTTCAATCTTACTTCTGTCCCAAACAACCAGCTAACATCCTGGTCTTCCTTTTCCTCCTCTGTAAAATGAAGGAATTCTCAGTTTTAAACTTGTAGCATAACTTAACATGATGCTATTGCCACCAAGTATATGTTTTCCTAGCTCCAATCCCATGGAAAAAAAAATGACCTTACCTTTAGTATAAAAATTGAATGATTGACGTCTAAGAGTTGTACATACTTATTGAAGTGGTTCATCTTTGTTAAACTAAGCTAACAACAACAAAGCAGTCCTTCATTTCTGTGACTGAATAAAAATATGACTTCGGTGAGCAGATCTTATGTCACCTTGGATGTGAAAGTTTGAGTGGAACAAAGAGGATCCATTGAAAACAACTTAAGAAGTCATGATTTCAAGCTAGGTTCCGCTTGTGTTCTGTTGTTCAGTGCACCAGTTGATGCTCTATTAGCACTTCTGTTGAATGAGTTCAGGATTACCTCACTTGCAAGGAGAAGAATTTACACTATTGTTCCGTGAAGCTGCAACTAGGTCAGAGTTGAGCAACAGATGAAAAAAGCATGGCTGACTGCACCAAACAGAGACTCAATTAATTCTTGGCTCTGATATCCCAATGAAATAAGCTGTAACTTATTTACATACCAACCTTCCAATTCTCAATTGGATTTTGGCTAGAAAATAGCTAAAATGCACAGTTTCTGAAACGCTCTCACGTTGACATGCCTACTAACAGGTCAGAATCTCTTATGCAACCCATGATGTAGGGGAAATATGATTGTTTTGTACATATAAAAATGTGAAAATGACAGACTTGTTTATTGCCTCCAGTTTTGATCCTCCAATAGTACAAGACTCATAAAACACTTCTTTTTTTCCTTAGGAATTATATCATAAAGAATCTACATTTTTAGGAAACATTCATTTCTTACCTGATGCTTTAGTTCTTAACAATTCTGATGGTTTACTTGGTTCTCCAATCCCAATGCTGTTACCTGCCACAACACGAAATTCATACTCCACCCAAGAGCTCAAACCAACCACTGTTGCATTGTATGTCTGACCATTGAGAATTTCTGGGACTAAAAAGAAAAGAACACTTACAGCAATAAATTGGCATTAGTAAAAAACAAATAATTATACAAAATTACTGTTAAATTTTAAAACAGTAAAATGATATTATTAAAGCTAAACAGTGTATTATTAGAAAATTTTCCAAAAACACCTGTGTCACCTGTTGCAACAGCTTGCCAACCCACAGAAAAAGGTGTCCGAGTCTGTACAGTAAATATCTGAATGGGACTGTTATTATCTGGGCCTGGTCTCCAGCTTATCCGAGAGGTAGTACTGGAAATGTGTTCCACTCTCACATCCTCTGGGGGACCTGGAGGACCTTGAAAAAATATATTATGATGACTGTATTAGAGATATTTAAATTGAGTGATTTCACCCAAGGATGATTTATTTTTACCTGTTATGCTTAGAAATCAAAATACTGATAATAACGTATTTGTAGCACATCATTAAAGATTAACTCTTATTAATTCAGTTTACAGAGTAAAGTATTAATTTACAAATGCTCCCTCTGGAGATTACAAAATGCCAAACATGAGGAGACTGAATGCCATCTGACAGGGACTGAATCTCAAGGACCTCACTCTTTAATTCTTCTCTTGAAGTCTAACACAAGCAAATGCAACTAATGTAGCCAACCACAGGAACCTGTGATTTTCAGGCTGCTGTTACAGGAATGGTTTATTATGGGTGAGAAGACAGTCTATGTTTCAGGGACTGGCACTGTTTTTCAAGCCTGATCAAGCACTGTGAACAGACAAAAACTGCTCAATTCATGTTCCCATCCGTAGTACACATACCTGGTGTCTTGGAATTTACAAGTGGGAAAATATCAATTATATATCCACATTTTTTATTGTGAATAAACAATGTGATGACTTTTTCACCACTTAGGCTTACCTCTAACAATGATATCAGCAACAGCAGATAAACGTTCTAGAGTTGTTTGTACTGTGCATAGATATTTTCCTGAATGACTTAACTGAATATTCCTTATCATCAAATCCCCAACAGATTCCTATAGATAAAAAGAGGGAAAGGGATAAAAGTATAACTATACACAGCAGGTCCCAATTTTTTAAATAGCTGGATAAATATGAAATTCAAGACAGCTCTGAAATCAGAAGATATACTACTATTAGTGTTGTTGCTTATATGTGGTGTCTTTTATTATCTACTTTATTATAATTGCATCTAGAAAACAAATCTATGAAAGACATTAAACAAGATGAAACAAAAACAGATGCACTTCCATAAACAGACAGTCATTATCCATGGAAATAAAGATGGAGAGAATAATTATGAAAGATGTTGTTTCATGTGAAAGACGTCATCCATTTCATTAAGCACTTAAAATTTTCAGCTACTTACTCCTCCAATCCTTTCAAAATGAGCCACTCCTTTTTTTAAATCTATGATCGCTCCATTGAAAGACCACACAAATTCGACTTCAATGGAGGGGTCATGGGACACCTGGCAAGGTAGGACTATGCTCTCACCAACTGTAACATCCATTTTAGAAGGTGGGACAGTAATGATGGTCCTCTCTGTTGAGGAAAAATATATTACTTTTTACAGTTTATTGAAATGTTAGCATATAGAGATAAAACACATATTTCTGAATATTATATAATAAATATAGTTGGAGTTCAACTACATTTTGCATGAAAATTTGTATTCCTTTTTTCAAATTTCTTGTATTTATTATAGCTTCTTACAATAAAACTAAATATATAATTTTACTCATGTGTTTGGTGTAAATGGTTAACAGAAAGCTGTAGAACCTCAAAAGATAGCATCCCATACATAGAGAATGTACCATGCTAACTTTATTTTTTATTCTAAAATTCCAGTCATAACATTACAATTGATGCACTGGTTATAGCTCTAAGTAGTCTATGTTAGCTTAAGACACAACGAGACAAACCATGTCCCTATGCTTATAACCACCATAATTTGTATACAGTATTATACAATTTTACGTATCTATTTCTGACGTACTTCTGATAATAATTTCCTATTTTAGGTAAAGATACAACACAAATTGCAAAGATGGAAGTTTTCCTTTTTAAATCTAGATTTCACCACGTTAGATTATGCATTCATCATAAAAACCTTCCTACTAGAAGTGTCAGTCTCAGTGCCAACCCTTGTTCTATAAGTCGTACAATTTAACTGACCAAAGTTTCAAAGGATAATTCCAAGAGTCTGTAAGTACTATAGCATCCAAAATTCTTTTAATTTTCTGATTAAAAAAAAGCACTCACAATGATAATTGTTTTTGTTACATTTTAAAATAAAACGTATTGTTTCATTTCCAGAACATTGAGAAGTGTTCAGAAAGACAACTTGGTATCCATAAGGGGAGCGTGAACATACATCTAGATTTAAATATGCCCCATCTTAACAAAATGAAAAGTTTTAAGGGATTTACATGCAAGAATAAAGGTTTTAGGCAAATTATTATGGTAAAAATATTACACACAAACAAGTTTCAAAATAATAAAATGACCTGGGAGACTGTCCTTCTCCACAAGTCATTCGTAAGATAAATTTTAGTCCTTTAAGAGGTAGAACAAAAGCTTTAACCTCCTCTAGATTTTTCATTCTGATCGAGACACCAAAGCAGACTTAAGATTGCATTTATATGTCCAGGTGGATTAATGTGTGTTATACTTTGAATATCCTCATTAAACAAACTTCATGATAATGCCTGGTAGCAAATTTAGACAAAATATTCACGATATATGTAGCTCATTGTACAGTAATAATGACTAAAATTTCACAAATAAAAGATGTTTGTATTATAAGTTCTGATAATTATAATTTCACTACTTCATTTCAAACTTGTATTTATTGAGCACTTTTCATATATTCAGCCTTCTACTTGGGATTGAAGATACAGTGGTGAGGGAGATTAAAAACACAACAACAAATAAAAATGATGCAGTTGCTTACTTCACAGAGTTCAGTCTACAGTCGAGTGTCTGTGTTACTCAAATCATATTAATCAATATATAGTTATAACTGTGGTAAATTGGAAGTCGGTGATTGTGTTGGAAGTAAGTGATTCTATTAAAATATTTAACTGGTAATTCACGAGGGATCCATTTGTTGAGAAAGAACTGTTTTAACCAAGAAGAGGCAAGCAAGAATTAACCATGTAAAGAAAATAGCAAAAGGCAACTCTAAGTGCTGTTATCATCATATGGTGGTAACAGCATTTATAAAGGATCTACATGAAGAAGAAACCTGACGGATAAACGTTAAGACACCCATTTTGCTGGAAAGTCTAGGATTAGGCAGAGAGCAACACAGAATGTAGGAACATGAATCTAGATTATAGTCATAGTCGAGACATAAGCGTCAACTTTCATTAAGGGAAGTTATTGAATTCATGCATCTCTGTGCAAAATAAAAATATGAGGTGTCTTCTTCAAAAAATAAGAAAAGAGTGCCTTAAAGATATTATCTCTAAATCTTTTTACTTTGAAAATATTTTATTAGTAATAAAATAATAAGACAATACTGATATATGAGTGACAACATATATTCACAAATCACAAAATATATACTTTTGGTAACATAATTTTATATAATACGATAAACAATTCTGTGTTGAATTATATTTCGATTGATAAGATTTTTCTCATGTGCTTCCAGCAAACTTGGAGACCATCAGAATTCATATTTTGCTAACTTTTTTTTTCAATTGATATAACTGCAAACGACATTAGTGACTCCTGGGAAATGCAAAATCATAAATACTTTCTGTTAAGGTTTTGTTTTCAAAAGATTTTTTTGCCAATACAACTATTTTGGAGCCATTAAGAGTGTTTTAAACTCTGCAAAATTAGTTTAAATTTTTAATAAATTATTTCAAAATTTAAATTTTAGAACATTTAAAGCTAGTGATTCTCATGGAACAATTTTACCCTAAAGATTAACCCTTCATCTGTCAGAGTAAAATCCATCTGTGTAAGTCTGAATTTAATTTTTAACGTAAATGCATAAAATAGAATGCTAATTTTTTGACATGTGGTATGATTTGTGGAGGTTGTACAAGAAACTGTAAATGGCTGTATACTTTGTACATAATTCAAAGTATCTGCTATTCATCCCATTGCTCTATTTTCAATTAAGAACTGTCTTCCCCTGAAGCTCCCTATAAAAATAGTTCTTGCCCTTGAGTGGAATAATCTTCAGATTAAATTTTTATTTCTAAGCTTATGGATATTAGCTCTGCAATGCTGCAGAAATATGTTCAAATTCATAAATTTTAAACTCTTTAAAAAATCTGAATAACTGATATGCTTTATTGCAATGTCTACGTCTAAGCAGAAAAGTTGGCTTCTATCCTGTAATAATTTCCTGACAAAGTTGCTGCCTGAACACAGATTATTCCTGCCCAGGTGATCAGGCTGGATCTAGTATTTCTCTAAGTGCCACACGGATCGCCTCTGGTGGCAGACTGGTTCAGCTGGTCTCCTCCAACCCTGGATCCCAGCGCTGGCTGTTTTCAGAGTCCCTCCTTCACCTGCAGACTTTGCTGCCATCACTGCTGTTGCTGCCACTTTTACCCTCATCTACCTGGCCCCAGATCCAGACAGATCACCTCTTAGGTCTCCGGCACTCCGACTGCCATGAGGTCTGCAAGCACGAGCGGGCACAACACACCAGCTGCCTGGAGACATGCTGGCTTCTGGGTGCCCAGGCCGCGTCTGTGTGTGCAGGGACTGCAGCTGCTGAGTTACGACCCTGTGCACATCCTGCCACCCATTCTCACGCTCTACCATTCTACTAACCTTCACTTAAAAACAAGTCAAGAGATAAAATGATTAAGAATTTCGAAACAGCAACAGTAGAACTTTAAACTAAGCATGGGGCATTCCTAGGCAAGCAGGCCTATGGGACTGACTGGAGTATATGTCCTGTGAAACTGGCCCTGGATGTCACACTGAGAAATATGTCTTTATGCAGGAGCGTGGAATACATAGAATGTGATGAGGAGTGAGGAGATGCTGTTCAAAGGGTGCAAAGTTTCAGTTAGGAAGAATCATAATTACAGAGAGCTATTGCTCAGCAGGGTGCCTATAGCTGATAATAATGTATATTTCGAAATCGCTAAATGAGATTTTAAGTGTTTTTTTTTCCTTTACAAAAAGTAGAAAATATGTCAAGTATTGGATATGGTTATTAGCTTTACTCAATCATCCTTCAATAAAAACGTATTCAGACAAAACACTGTGTTACATAAATATATCCAATTATTATTTCTCAATTAAATTTTAAAAAAGAAATGTTTTCCTTTTCCTGAAAAATATGGGAAATAAGTGGAAGCAGAAAGCAAAGGAGTGGCATAAAGGTGTATCAATATGTACAGTGTGAAAAATGGATATGTTTACAGAAAGATATCTCCACCTGATCAAACACATTATCCAGAAAGAGAGATGTATGATTAGCTGAGCATAGCTCTTCCTATGAGAATTCTCCTGTGTGGATGAATGAACACACACTTGGATGACTTTTTAACTGCTGTTCTTCCCATGAAACCACAGTCCAACCTATCCTGAGCCTGCCATTTGAAGACCCATCCTGACCCCTCAAAGGTAGATTTGTAACAGCCTTGAGACCCTTATTACTCTCTTGGGGCTCAGTTCAGTGACCATGCACAGGCCCAGCTCAGAATTCAAGGCAAATCCTCTTTAGGGACAAAATGACATATGCGGTGACTAGGTGAATGATGCTTGAGCTGCACAAATATACAAAATACTTGATGCTACTTTGGAAAGAAAACGGGCTTTGCTTTAGTCCCTTAATTCATCCTTTACATACACTTTGAATTCTTAAGTAACACAAGCATCTGAGAGATTGCTTCAAACTACTCAGACCACAGAGTGGAGGATGTGCATGTGTGTGATCTCATACTACTTTCCTAGGTGTGGGGATGTACTACAACAGAGCAGGTGAACTAACTTGTGGCTCGTGGACACCAAAACACTTCTTGCTATTTGTAGGTAAGTGAGACAATTAGGGTCTGAATTATAACAGATAAAAAAGGAGGGAAGCTGACTATGCAAGATTCCATCATCTGTGAAATGTTTAGATTTATTAAGCTTCTTTCTCCTGCACCAAAACAAAGGGATACTTACTCCTTTCCATTTCATATCCTTTTATTCTTCTTGCATATTCCTTACGTATGTGTAGAAAGTCCAGTCTTATGGCTTTAAAACTTCAGTATGCATAAGAATTTCCTGGAGAAATTTGTTCAAAATATAAATTCCTAGCTCCCACCAGAAATACTGACCTGGCAGACCTGAACAGAGGTCCCTAGAATATAGACTTTCAACAAGCTTCTCCAGTTGGTTTGGTGTAGTTAGTCCAAGGACCATGCTTTGAGAAATGTTGCCTTAGGTTTCAGTATGTGAACCTGAAATTTCTACTGAAGGGAAAGCCACACTATATTGAACATATTTTTAGAAAGTGGCTATGGGTCCAGGAAAAAGTTCATAGCCATTAAAATATTGCTTAGTAATGCTTCAAAAATAAAGATGGAGTTTCAAGGTTAACTGTAATTAACTCCGTACATTATGTTTCTTTTTAGAGTTTCATCAAACATTTTATCATATAGAAAGCACTAAGAATTCTTGGATTAAATAAACATTTTATTTTAATTCAAGCTTCCTTAAATTGGTAGAGTATGGAATATTTTAAATACATACTTAATATATATTTATATACATATATACATAAATCTGAAACACTAACAGAAATGTGAACACTAAAGAATTTAGAAATACCTGAAAATTTTAAGAATAAAACTGATTTTGTTGTTACATTTAAAAGATTACACAATCTTTCAAAAATACATTCTGAAACATTTATGGAATAAATTGTGTGATGGAGAAGATTTGCCTCCAGGTAATTGGGAAATAGTTAAGGGGATGGATGAAACAAAGTTAGAATTGAATTCCTTATTATCAACACTACATGATATGCATTAAGAATTCCATGTATTATTTCCCCAATTTTGTGTGGATTTCTAATTTTCAATACTAATAGCAAACAGTGGGAAAATGAGTGAGGGAATAAATATCTACAGAAGTGGAAGTAATATTTTTTGGTTAGCTTCTAAAGTACAGACATGTTTTTGAAGATTATTTTAAATATAAGTGACAATTCATAAAAAGGTTATAAAATTACAGAATTCTAATATTCACCATTTTCAATCTAGATAAATTAAATAAGTCATTGTATCTAACAGCTTTTTCTAGCCATCTAATCTTTAAGAAGTATAAGGAAAGGTTTAATGGAATATATGATACTTATGATGAATAGCCTTATTCAAATTCACATTGTCATAAACGCCAATGATATTTCCTGAATGCATCTTTGGTTATAAGCACTCCAGCCAACATTAAAACTAATTATATCAAAACTTATGTCAGAATCATTTTGTAAGATTTCTTTCAACACAAATGGTATTGGTTTTCTATTATCAATGACAAAGTGCCCTATTACACATCATAATTTCTAGGTACGTTTCTCGAAACCAGGGAATGGCAAAAAGTGTGTAAGTGGTCTCACCTACTATACAGAAAACATTTTCTTGGTCACCCTTTTCTTCTTTTGTACTTTTAACTTGGCTGAAATCTTTATCTGTGAATGATAATCATTCAGTGTCAGTTTTCAAAAAAACTGAGAAAGTATTTCTGGAGTTATGAGATTCAAAGAATGGACAGATGTATAAGAAAAAAATAATTAGACTCTTCTTCTGCACAAATATGGGGGTCTGCCTTCATTTATCTATATAGCATTATAGAAAATGTTGCTTAGATGTCGGTATAAACTAGTGCATAAATAGCAGGTCAAAGAGGTGACAAAATTATCTGATATTTTCTCTCATTGGTGAGCCTGTGAAGACTAGAAAGAAATACTTGAGAAGTTCTAATTCTTGAGAGTCTCAAATTATGTTACATATGAATGGTCATAATATATTAACCCTTTCCATTGCTCTTTAACTCTTCACTTTACATGCCTGAAATTGGGACTGTGTTCTATCTGTAAGAATTTCACTAAAATTTATTTTAGTACAGATGTGAAAGGTGCAGATATTTTTCCAAAGAAGACATACAACTGGCCAACAGGTATATATAAAATGGCTCAATATCACTAAACATCAGGGTAATGCAAATGAAAACATTATATCTCTTAGGAGGGCTGTTATTTAAAGGTCAAGGGATAAGTGTTGGTAAGACCATGCAGAAAAAGGAATCCTTATACTTGTACACTGCTGGTGTGGGAGACCTGGCCAAGGAGTGAATGGTTAACTATGTGGCAAAAGTATGCAAGCTCTTTGAGGTTAAACTGTGAGGCAAAAGCATGTAGGCTCTGTGAAGAGTGAATAATTAAACAAGAAGTTTATATTAGCTAACTATGTTGTGTCTGGCCATTGTCCTTCCACTTTTCCCCCAGAACTGCCCGGGCTTGGGACAGTTCCTTGCCCATACTGCTTTTCTTCTTTCTCTCTCTCTTTTTTTTTTTTTTTTCCTCTCTTACAATGATATTCTAAATGAAAGCCAGAGAGTTCTCAGCTTTGTTGCTACTGCTGGGAGCCTCTGTAATGCTTGGTGCTCTCGGGGGAGGTGGCCCCTCTAGGCCTCTTGGTGATTAAACTAAATCTCATTTCCAAGTAACCTTTCATTCTCTGGGCTGCCATGGTCATACTCTGCAACAAGTGGCAGGCACCTCATGTAGGGCACAAAAAAGTGAAGTAAGGGAACATAGCTGGCCATGGGATGGCCTGGCACGTTTCTGCAATGTCACGGGTTAGGTCTTCTCTCCAAGTAATCTTTCATTCTCTACACTGCTATAGCCACACATTATGATGTGTTGGTGGTAGTGTTAATTGGTACAGCAGCTATGGCAAACAATATGGAGATGACTAAAGATAATTATAAATAGCACTTGCATATAATTCAGCAATCTTTGTTATAGATATGTACCATGTTAGAAGCTTTCCATTGCTGTGACCAAATGTCTGAGAAGAAAACTGAAGGAAGGGAAGATTTTAGGTTCATGGTTTCAGAGGTTTCAGTCCATGGTTGGGTGGCTCCATCATTTCTGGGCTAATACTGAGACAGTACTTCACGGCACAAGGCCTTGGTGGAACAAAGCTGCTCACCTTGTGGCAGTAAGAAGCAGAAAGAGACTTAGAGCAAGAGTAGTGAGGGAAGAGTCCAGGTTTAAGACATAGCCTTCAAAGACAGGCCTTGTTAACTACTTCCTCCAACTAGGCCTGACTTCGCACTATAGCCCATTGAGCTACGAACTCATGAACGGACTAATCCACTGATGAGGACAACCTACTTGTAATCCAGTTACCTCCCTGGGCCCCATCTCAGAACAATCCTGCATTAGGGATCAAGCCCTCAATATGTGAGACTTTGAAGGACACTTTATATTTGAACTGTAACACTGCACCTCTGGACCTCAGAGTCTTATGCCCATGTATTATGCAAAATATTTAGTCCACCTCTAAGAGTCCCAAAGTCTCAACAGCTTTAGCACTGCTCAAAAATCCAAGTCCAAAGTCTCCTCTGACACTCAAGGCAATTCTTAGTTATGAGTTGTAAAAGTCAAAAAAAACCCAAAAAAACAAACAAGTTATGCACTTCCAACATATAAGGGTACAGAGTAAACATTCCTATGGAACAATGAGGCGACAGAAAGGAGATAGGGACCAGTAGACAAACATCAAATCTTGTAGCTCTATGTGTGGCATCTGGAATTTCTTGTGGTAGGATGTAAGCCCCACGATTCTTGAGATTCCTCGACCCTATAGGTTTGGTTGCAGCCCACATGGCCTCTTTTGGCCTGGCTTTGCTCACTGCCTGTGGCTTTCCTTAATAGGTGTTTCATGTTTCAACTTTCTTGGGCCTCCACTGCAGCTTTGGCTTTACTTTCAAAATGTCATGCATCATCCTCTCAGGGCTGCCCCCAGGGACTAAGAACCTGTTACACATTGTCTGGCCTTCCAGCCCTTCCTTCAAAATCTTGATGGAAACCTCCGTGACATCAGTCTTACATTCTGAATGTCTAAAAAGGCAGCATTATGTGAATGATTCCAAGGTCTGATGCCAACACAAGAAATACCCAGAGACCAACTTGGACTGTGGCTGAAGCAGCCTCTGATTTCCCAGATGATGGAAATGAATTCTGGGAGAACAAACTTCTAAGGAGCCCTATTCATATATGTACCCTGGGCTTCTCAGCAAATTCTTGCAATGCAAAGGAAAATGAATTCAATGTGTAGCACAGTGACCCACACTACTATGTTCATTACAGCCTTATTTGCAGCTGGCAAGATAAGAAAATGATATAAGGATCTATTTTCTATAAGTACATAAAGAAAATGTGGATTATATATACAATGGAATATTATTTGGTCTTAAAAAAGGAGATGCTGCTATTTGCCACAGCATAGAAATAACTCCCTGGGTGCCATTATGTGACATAGGCCAGATACGGAAAAAATATTGCATTAACTGATATGTGGAATTTTAAAAAATCAAGTACATAGAAAAAGATAGTAGAATATTGGTTACCAGGAACAGGGAATTGGGAAATGGGGACATGTTGATCAGAGGATTATCTAAAGAGTTACAGCATGGTGACTCTAAAGAGATGTACAGCATGGTGACTAGTTAATAATACATCATAGTACATGAGAAATTTTCTGACAGTCAACCTCAGGCATCCTTACGACAAATACACAGAAGAGTTACTTATGTGAGGAGATGGACATGTTAATTCGTTTGACTATAGTAATCATTTAACTATACGAGTGTACATATTTATACATACACATTATGTTGTACAGTTTAAATACAATTTTATTTTAAAAAATATAAAGATGATCTCAGGTGTGGCTTGAAATCAATTATACTTTATTGCCATTTGGAGGGGCAATTGTACTGAGAAGAGAGGAATTATTGCTGGAGTTATATTCCTAAATGTGAGTGGGAATCAAATCCACCACACAAGTGAACAATTTTAGTTCAAGGTCCATTATTACCTCAGTGGTGCTTTCTTGACCACTCAGTACATTGTATTTACTTAAGAACCAACTCTGGACTTTCTAATTATTAGCAGAGAAAAATAATATCACAATAAAGAGCAGTATGTTCAATACCTTGATAAATATAATTGATTGTAGTGTTCATTTTCAGTTCTTTACAAAAATCTACTAAACAGCATCAGAAAAAAAGCCTTTCTGAGACATGAATTCACTAAACAGCAATCAAAAGAGGAGGCAATATAATCATTTTAGTTCTTATTTACACTTTCATTTTTCACACCAGAGAAACAATGCGGTATTTAAACATGTGTGTCTGATTTATTTCACTTAAGAGTATGGTCCCAAGATGCATCCGTTTACCTAGAAATATATCAAGCTTATCGTTCTTTATGGCAGAGTAGTACTCCATCGTATAAAAGAACCACATTTTTTTTATCCATTCTGCTGTTGATGGGCATTTGGGCTGTTTCCAAGATTTAGCTATTACAAACTGTGCTGCTATAAACATGGGTGTGCATATTTCGCTGTGGTATGATGCTTTTAATTCTTTTGGGAAGATACCAAGAAGTGGAATAGCTGGGTCAAATGGAACCTCTAGTGGGACAGGGAAGAAATTTTTCAAATGGGAAGGGGAACAAGGGAGGGAGGAGGAATGGACAGACAAGAGAAAAAAGCAAAGAAAGAAAAAAAGGGAAACAAGGCTTTTGTAATTAAGGAGGGAGGAGGGGTGGAGGGAGAGGAGGGGAATGGGAAAAAAGAAGGAGCAAGATATATCATGTACAGGTACAAATCCCCTATGATGAATATTATCACTATGTATATCTAAAAGGTACCATTAAAATAAAATTTAAAAAGGGGGGAGGCAAAATCTGAGAAACCGAATGAAGTTGAATGACTTTAATGGATTTAATGCAAAGCTCCATCGTAGGCTAGGGATGCGAAAGGTCAACAAAACGTACTTATTGCATCAACCTCTCTTTTGGGCTTTAGGAATAAGGAGTTTCCTGTTCTCTAGAAGGTTCTCCCATTTCATCATGAGACAGAAAAATTATTGTTCTGAGAGGATATGCTGTGCTCCCCAAAGGTTCATGTGTCAATGGTTTGGCCCCCTCGGTGGGAAGCATCACTGAGAGTCGGTGAAACCTTCAGAAGTTGAGGCCTATTCAGAAGTCTGCAGGTCATTAGAGCTTGACCTGGAAGGGGCGGCAGGACTCAGCCTCTTCCTCTTCCTCTGCTTGCCATCTGGGCACAAGGTGAGAAGTTTCCTCTAGTGTATACTCCCATCATGGCTACCTAGAATCTCAACCACGAAGCTAAAAAGAGCAAGTTTATCTGCCCACGCATGGACTGTTACCTCTACAACAGTATGTGAAAATAAGCATTTTCTCTTTACAAGTTTATTATCTCAGAGTCTTTTTAATATATAGTGACAGAAAACTGAATAACACAGATGTGAAACACAGAGACTCTAAATTGCTGGTAACAAAACCTAAGTGAGGGTGGGGGAAATTAATGAAAACAGAGAAAGGAAAAGATTTACACAGAACCACTGAGACCCACTTTTCGTAATCTCATTCAGCTCATTCTGATGCTGGAAGCGGAGTCTTTGTTCTCCAGGCAGGAAATGAAGGACAGCTATCCTAGGAAGTCAATGAGCCCAAGAGATAATATCTAAACACAGGGTACTTAGAAACTTCCCAAGGAAGCTTCCCAGCGAGGACCTGTTAGTATGAACTGCAGTAGAGACATAGCCCCTAAACTTGATCAGAACTTTTATAACATTTTTAAGGTTCCCTTCTTAACTATAAGCAAACAACTAAGATTCCCAAGATATCTTTGCATATTTCTTCATAAAGAATAGGGATTGGAACAAAGAAAGCAGTGCGGAGAAACAGAAACCATTCAGGGAAAATAAACTAGAAAATAACTGGTAAGCTTTATTTTCAGGCAGAGAGAAAAACAGCAAGGCATTATAAAGGAATAATCATAAAGTAGAAGGACACTTAGGAAGTTTGTTATGACACAGCAAAAACAAACAAAAACATGAGTAAACAGCCTGGGAGATAAAGCTCAGGAAATTTCTCAGCAGAGAGAGCACAAAAACGTATGAAATGGATAGCAGGAGAGCGAAAAAAACACACAAACTAACACACACGCGCACACATAAGTAAATTATAAACACATGTACAGATAGATAAAGTAAATATAGTAAGTCAATAAAGTAAATATAACATTTAAATAATAGGACTTTCAAGCTTGGTGCAGTGGCGCACCCCTTTAATCTAAGTTGTTTGGGAGTCTGAGGAAGGGGGATCCACAATTCAAGAACAGCCTGGGCAAACTAGTGAGATTCTCCTCTCCAAACAAACAAGCAAATAAATAAACACATAAATAATAGGAATTTCAGAAAAAGGAAAGAATGATAATGTTGAATTATTCAGTAAGATAATCTAGGACCGGAAAGTATGGGTTGCTAGGGTGACAGCCCACAAAATGGCTCATAAAATGGTTGAAGGCAGATTTAAATGACTGTACATCATCTTGAAATTGTGGAATATTGGGGTAAACAGGCTTCTGGAGAAAGAAAGAGAAAAGATGTCAAAAACAACAGACCAGAAATCAAAATGGCTTTAGCTTTTGGAGCAGAGTAACATTTCTAAATTTATGAAGAGTAATGATTTTTAATCTAGAATTCTATTTTCACCTAAACCATCAATCAAATGTAAGCAGAGAACAAAGACATTTTCAAACATGAAGCTTTCAAAAAAGTCTTTCTTGAATTATTTTTAATAAACACACTGGAAGATTTAATCTACCAGAAATAAAGGTGTATGTTAAAAAAGAGGAAAGCATGATATTTAAGTAACGGATTTCTAACTAGCACATAGAACCAGGTTGATACCGAAGGGAGACGATTGAGACAGACTTGGAAAATAAATTATTTTCAAATCCTTAGAAAACTAAGCAAACAAAACAAGGGAAAGCAAACAGAGGAAGACCAAAGCTAATATTCTGAAATAAAATGTGGACAGAGAAAAAACAAACAAACAAGGAAATCAGTATGATGGAGTCTTTATTTCTCTCCTTCTAGCAAAAAGGAAACAGAAAATTTTTATGTATTTAATATACTTTTCCTCTTTATACATATAATACATATGACTAGAGTGTTCAACATGTTTTGAGGCAAGGGTAAGATTATCTTATTAGACATACTTTTATATAATTTAAAATCTACATGTAGCACTTGCTATTCACCACAGGCAAAATATTATTTAATTTCGATACACAAAGCAATCATGGTCAATATATTCCAGTTTACCTGCAGGTACCATTCATCTCTCACTTCAACACTGAAAAGATTTACAGTAAATATTAAAAGACTACCAACAACTCAAGAGTAAAAGAAATAAAGAACCAGTCTAGGTTGAGCAATTGTTCACATTTTGAGAAGTCGAAGCACACGCAAGTATAAAGTGTAAGCAAGATCACACTGAATATTAGGCTGCAAAGTAATACTTAAAATGTAAACACAGATCCTCTATATTAACAAATAATCAAAACACAGTTTGCCATCTATTCAAAAGGAGTCTGCATTACAGCTTCTGCCTAATGAATCAGATACACCAACTACTCCACTTCAAAGCTGTTAGTGTGTAATAGGTAATGACTATATATTTATAGCATTGTATTCTTATTTCTTATGAAGAGACAGTGTTCACTTAGACTTTTCTCCAACTGTAACTTTATGCTGGGCTGTAGTAAATTATAGGATTGAATGCTTATATAGTTTTATAGGAGAAAGAACTGGAAATTTATTTTTTGCCTGGCTGTAGAACCTAATGGAAAGAGAGGATTTTCTTCTGAACTTTTTATATTATAGTGAGGAAAGTCAAAATAAACCCAGAAGAGAAGAATCAGTCTTAATTCACTTTATCAAAGTATTTTTTTCTCCTATGCCAATCCCTCCAACCCCAGTCTTCTTTTGTATTTAAAAACACTCTTTCACAGCTTACTTGAGTTTTTGAGATCCATAAACTCAAAACATAGCTAGCATCTGAGGGTCTTTTCCATTTGAAGGACATACACCATTGTTCAAAAAACCAGGAGAGAGGCACAGAAAGATTTAGTGATAGACTGCCTAAGAAGCAGAGTAGCCTAATTATTTCTTTTAGAATCAGAACGAAGTCAAGGGAAAAAATGACCAAACTGCCAGTTCCTAACAAAATGTTCAGGGCACAAATGAGGACAAGTGCAGTCGAGTTTGGAAGAAAAATTGAAAACAAAAGGATTTAATAGTTTACAATAATTTCTTTTCTACTGAACCATCCCTGGTTAAAAATTTTGTTTGGCTAGTGCTTGCTTAGCAAGCTCAAGGCCCTGAGTTCAATCCTCAGCACCAAAAAAACCAAAAAACAAACAAACAAACAGATTTGTTTGGCTTATTTTTTATAAAAATGGAAGATGGATATCTAGAGATTTATGCTAGATGCAGGAAGTGAGATACAAAAGAGTAACTACTGTAAGATTGCATTTGTGTGAAATCTGAGGTAGAAGAAAATCAACAGTGGTTTTTCCTGAAGTGCAGTGGGGATCAGAGTTAGTCAAGGACATGAGGGGAAGTTCTAGTTATAGTCTGATGGCTATGTTTTGTATTGTGGCAAAATTTTGGTTATACAGGTATGCATTTTTCAAAAACACAGCAAATGTGTACTTAATAATTTGCATTACAGGTGCATAATTTTCATCAAATGTATAAGAAATATTGAACTCTAATGACTGAAAGCTCCAAGTATTTAGGAGAAAGTATAGTACTAATGTCTATAAGTTAACACATATTCATTTCCTTTGGACTTTGAAATAATGTCCCATGAAGTTGTCTTATGCATTTCTTGTTTTATAAATGTACTGCAAAATATAAAAGAAGGAAAAAAATGCCCTCCTATTTACTAATATAGGACCAGAGGCAAGTAGTTTTAATTACCTATGCTTCAATCTGCTGCTGCATAAAATGGATGTATTATCTGTTTTTAATCAATGTTCTTAAGATTCAGGAAGATAAATTGTCACAGACTATGTATTTTATAAATAGTAACTAATAATGATAATAGAGACTATAGCACCAGTGATAGCAAAAACAAACTTCATGATCCATCCTTCAGGGTCCAGTTCCAAAGGCTGTGCATTTAAACACTTTAAGAAATGATACATAGTCCTATGTGTCTAACCTCCTTCAGTTGGCATCTACCACTCAGGATACTCCATTTTTATTATTTATTTATTTATTTTTTTGGTGCTGGGGGTTGAACTCAGGGTCTTGTGCCTCTGAGGCAAGCACTGTAACCACTGAGCTAAATTCCCAGCCCAAGTATACTCCATTTTTAGTAAAAAATAAAACTCTAAATAATAATGCATTTTATCCATGTAGTAAAATGTTTTAAATAATAAAAAAGTCCTAAATTAAAATGTTTTAGTAGCTGTCTTGTACATTATGTACCCTGTAGTATATTATATATTATACATACATTAAGGGTAAAATTAAAAACAGCTGCTTGGCATACATGGTAATTTAGCCTGAATGATATGTCTTCCACTGCTTAAAGGACTAAATTGTATGAAGATCAAAATAATATTAATATTAGTGTGATTCCTTAAATTGATACAGTTTTGTTTGTTTTCACACTTTTATTGAAGAAATTTGGTATTCCAGTTTCAAGAATTCACTCAGAATTTTTTTTCAGTGTTGGAGGGGGAAAATAAATTTCATTTTGAATGGTATAATAATTCATTATATATATTCATATCTTGAAAATAATTTTCACCATCAATAATTTTTAAATCAAATTCTTTTTATTTAAATGCTTTAACTAAAAGCAGGTAGGTAACTGAAGTGTGAAACTGAAGATTTTGGGGGAGATGTTAGCATTTATAAGAGACTTCTCTAGTGCTTTCATCCTGTGTAATATGACAGACGCATTCTTATATGTCCTGTCATTTTTCTAAGATTGTAGTTTCGATTTATTCAGTCAAGCTGGCTTCTTGATAAAGCTGGCTGGACACCTCAAAGCCTTTAAACTGCCTTTTAAAGCCACAAAGCCTCCAATTATCTATCTGTCTTGGGTATTTCTCTTAGTAAATGTAGACCAATATTAGGGAGCTCTCTCATTCTGCTGGAGAAAATGAATAGGCCATTCTGTATGCCGGTATAATAAAGACTTCTATCACAAAGAATAAACAACAAAATGAGCGGCGATAAACTTAATTTGCACATTAGATATGCTTTTCCAAGTTCCGACATTTCAGTTGAAAATAATGCTGAAGCAATGAGGCCTATAATTGAACATCCAGAACTTCTCCAGTGGGGAAACAAAAACAAATGTTGCCTGCAAACAAGATCGTTTTTATAGCCTGCTGTTACTCTGCTTTTTAATAATTTTCCAAATGCCAGATCAAATAATTTCCCTTTATGTGATTGTCATATACCTCTTCGTGTACATATATAGTGTAATTTCAATCAAAGTCCTCCAAAATAAAAACGCTTAGATTCTCTGCTTTCGATCTTCTGTGCCTGTGGAACACGTTCTCGGATTACACTGGCAACTTGTGAGGATTTGGCAAGGCTGCTGCTAATTGCACTTGCAATGTCTGAATGGAAAATTGCCTTATCCTGCTGCATTAGTGAAGTAGGAATTTCCGACATACAGTGCAGATAACTTCAGAATCCTCTTAACACAGATAAGCCGTATCAGCTAAAAACTAAGCCAGAAAATATCTTACTCTTGTAACTATTATCTTTTTACATGTTATCTGGCAACAACATTTCTTGCATGACTGAGGCTGATAAGTAAATTCAAAAGAGATGACTGTTATCAGCTTTAGTGAAATTTCTCATTTGCTCCATACCACTCTATTTGTTAAGGTCACTATATGTTGATTTTGTTTTGAAAAACAAAATTATATTTGTCTCTGTAATGACAGTCAGGTGAACATTATACATGAGAAAAAGACACTCATGTGGACACACACAAATATTAAGCCATTTTAACAACCAGATGGTTGTGCACTCAGTAATCAAGAAAATGGTTGAACCAATACACAGTATTACAATTCTTTCCCAGACAAAAGCTTCAGATTTGAGGTTATAAAATAATAATCCCTGGCAGTGATATTTTCAGCATTTAAGCATGAAAGGGAATTAGAGATAGCAGTTTAATTAAGAGGTTGTACATGACAGGCACAAAACTTAATAAAGATGAAATATAATAAAACACAGTTTCTATAAATGTTTTTATTCATACTGTACACACATAACAGTTATTCTATTTATTTATGGGTGTGTAATAATTAAGTAAATACCTGTTTAAATTGTGTAGGGTAGTTCTTGCCAATGGCCCCAAAATCCTTTAAACAGGATGTGGATATTTCACGATGGTTAAAATACAACAATACAAATTTCCTTTCTTTGTTTAAATATTTATGAGTGAAAATAAATTTATGTCATGCACAGTGACATCATTTATATTACGAGTACCCTTTTTGTACATGTAAATTACTCTCTGATATGGGCATTGTAAATACTGAGATAGGAAATTCTGTTTCTGAAGTCTTTAGGATTTTCATGTAGCTTTCATATTTACCTCCTTACCAGAGCAAGAAGTTTGATGTCTATTAGAAATGTATAACCAGAAATCTTGAAATAGGGAAAGCAAAGGCATTTAAAAATTATTTTCCTTGCATGATCTTTTTTTTTTTTGGTGAAGTGTTTCAAGAAGCTTAAATACTGAAAACTCAAAAATGTTAGATTTTAGAGCAAAGAAGTCAGGATGGAAATTATCCTGGTGAAACAAGGAGTTTAATTAATGATCTTTCATTCTCTCAATCGATATTTATTGGTCACATCTAGTTCCTGACAAGGTTCTAGAACTTGTGGTTCACCACTGCTTAAAGCAGACAGAAGTTCCTGTCATTGTGAAACACTCAGTCCATCTCTGTCCTAAAAACTGATGACAATACAATCTTACGGAAGTGAATTTTTTATCAAAATATGTCACACTGGTAGGATTTTGACACATCAAGTTTTATCAGTCACATTTCCCCGGAGTGTTTCAGTGAATTGTCGACATAACGTAATATGCTTGAGACAAGTTGGCAGAAATATCATCCAGGGATAAAGGTGGCTATTTATTTTCTATGAAACAGTTTAAATAATAGCTGCAGTCTAGGAACTAACTACTTTTTATTCAATTTATTTATTTTTTAATAGAAAATATATGAAAGCACCAATTGCTAAATTTAATCATTTGGGCCTAATTAGCTGCTCAGTCTGCTTTATCAAGACAGTCATTTTTATCATCTGGGAGGCAAAAAATGATAGACGTGACATGACTTCCAGTAAACATACTAGTTTTATGAGCTGAGATTCAATAAAGTAAAGTAGCAAAAATGGAGCATAGACAATTCCAATACTAATTATGTCCCTTGGTGATAAATGTAGGTACATTTGGATTGATACTAGTTTAAAAGTTTTAAAAATAGAGTAGGCAGTTTTACCATCCCAAATTACATGAGCTTATCTGTTTACTGTGAAGGGATATAATAAGGACTCATGCGCACACTACAATATTAATGCTGTCTTAGTTACTTTTCTCTCATTACTGAGACAAAATACCCGACACTCTAAATTAAAGGGGGAAAGGTTTATTTGGCTTACAGTTTATAGAGGTTTCAGTCCACAATCAGCTAGATTCAAGGCAGGGTGGCATGGCAGACAGGCAGAAGGCAGCAAGGCAAGCAAGAGGTGTAAGCAGGGGGGTAGGCAAGCCTCTTTCTGTCCCTTACATTTTATCCAGGCTACCTGGCCTTGGAGTGGGTAGCACTCTCACCCTTAATCCTAATACCCTTAATCCTATCATCATATCCTTGATCCCAGCAGAACTATGCCAAACCAATCAGTGGACTAATTTAGTAATCATGCACTCTAGATCCAGCCTCACCTATGACCACATGAAGCTTTGAGGGGATATCTAGACACAAACCATGACAAATGCTTTGTCTTTAGAAAAACTTGATTATGAGAGTTGATGCAAGAGATTTTGTGTTTCACTAGTTATGTACTTGGAGGTAAACAAATAATGAACTAGTCATGCATTTGAGAGTTAAACATATAATATACGTTGCCTAAAATATATATGTAATATATACTATATACAGTAATATCTTAGGTTCAGGAACTCTTCTGTTTAAAAATAAGTTGGTTAGTGAACAAAAGCATTATGCAAAATTTTGCTTCCATTCTCAAACTCCACATTGGGTTACAAACTCGACCACAGCCGCCTTCTGCACACAAACACAAACACAGCCGTCTTTCCCCAAAACATAAAACAAATTAAGTTCATAACCTGAGGCACCACTGTATATACATATATTCCTCACAAAGTGAGAACTTCTGAATGGCATTTAACCAAAAGAATATTATGCAGTGACTTTATCAAAATGTCACGGCCCCATCTACTAATGCATTTGCAAACATCCAAATATATCAGGTGTAGGTTTTAACTCTGCCAAATTATTCACCATTTTCAGCTGCCAAAGTACTAGTATCTTCCAAGTACCCTACTGACAAAGTATGTATCCCATTAATGAAAGCAGCAATGGTAACACGACTCTTAAATAACTTATAAAATCAAATATTTTACACATACCTGATGGCACAAGTTTGACACCAATAACAGATATCATGATACTCATTTCTCATTGAATGACACACAAAAGAGGAAAATAAAGTACCTTTTACAATGAGACTGCCAGTGTTCTTTGCAATGCCAAACTGATTTGTGGCTATACATGTGTATGGTCCAGCATCTGATCTGGTAACATTACATATCTTGAGGCTTCCATCCTCCAAGAGAAATACTCTAAGAAGAAAATATATAATTAATGGAAGTAGGTTATTCAATATCAACAAATCATAACTGCTTATTTTCACCTTCAAACATACCAAATAATGGATACATATGATATTAATTTATTATAATTATTCTAAAATAACTTGATGTATTAGTATTTTAGTGTTTTATGCTATAATACCAACTTGATGACTGAATAAGAAAGCAGTTGTTTACTGTATATTTTGAAAAGTCAACACACTGTTGAAAATTGAACTTGGCTTTGGAGATATACATGCCAATTTTCACATTGTTTAGTCTGTGCCTTTTTAAATCCTGTCTTATTTACCAGTTTCATTGACCAAACACTAGGGCTCTGATCCCAGATAATAATTTCCAATGCTAGAAAGTGAAAGCATCATGTATATGGTCATATGGGAAAAGGGCTATGCTTATTATGTAGATGTCCCATTGCAAAGGAGCAAAGTGGAGTAGAAAGAGAAAGGATTTATGGATGAGATGGAGTCAGTGTTCCTTTATTCTCGATCTTTTTATTAGTATATTTTTGCAATACATAATAAGTGCATTCATTGTGGGAAAATTGATACATATACTTATGATATATTGATCCCTTTTATTTCCCTTTCCCCTCCTCTTTCCTACCTCCCTCATCTCCCACATCTCCTTCACATCCTTTCAAAGAACCAACAATTTGGTCTATCAATCCTTTGGAGAAGGAGTTGTTTCAGTTTCATTAATTCTGTTCTGATCTTACAGTTTCTTTCTTTCTATTAGTTTCAGGTTTGGATTGCTCACATTTTTCTAGGATCCTGAGACGTATCACTAGGTTATTTATTTAAAATCACTGTATTCTTTTTGTGTGTGCATTAACAGTTATCACCTTCCCTCTTAGAACGTTCATTGTGTCCCAGAGGTTTTAATACCAACGTACTCATTTTTAACTCTACAGTGAATAAACCTGATGAACAATTACTCTGAAATTTTACTCCTTGCTCTTTTAAGACATATAATACACAGAGAAGTGATATCTATCTAATAAGTTACAATCTTTCATAGAATGGTCTCAATTAAGTTTTCTCTAAAACTTAGAAATAGTCTAAAGCAAACATCAACATAATCTGTAATGAGAGAAAATCCCAAGATTGATTTTTGGACCAAAAAAAATCATAAAATGTTTTAATAAGGAGACAATAAAGGAAAAATAAAATCATTTGTCCAAATTTAGGCTTCTTTACAAATTTAGTTATCAACTGTAAAACAGAGCTTTAAAAACAACAGTGGGGAGTCTAGATTTCACCAAAAGAAGTGATGACACACTGATTTTTTTTATCATTATCATTTTAAAGAGAAGAAAGGGAAGACGATTTGCATGCATGTCACATCCATCAGCATTAACATTTGTGTTGCATTGCAAACATACCATTGTTACTAGTATGAGTATAACATGAAATGTAGCTAATTAATTACCCAATTTGAAACACAGAGAATATCTGCCAACTACAATTTATATGAAACCAGCTTCTGATGTTAGCTTCATTATTCATGAAAGACTCCAAATTCCATCAGTGAGTACAAAGGGCCACATCTGGACTTTAGAATGCTCCATGGCACATAATCAGATTTTTAAAAGAAACATTATCTTAGACTATTTTCCAAAAGCTCATATTTGATATTTTATTTAACGTCTGAAATGTGCAGCTTAATAGGTCCCAATTTACATTGACTTGAATCATTCCCATAGTGACACAGAACAAAGGTGTTCTAGTGTACAGCAAGTTTCTGGACGAATACTTTATTGGATTTTATTTTAGGAGGTCAATGTGAGAAACATTGATTTGTATTATCCACACCTATGACTAAGAATTTTTCCAGCAGGATTTCAACATTGAAGAGTGGTCGATAAAACCTATATATTTTTATTTTTGATCACTCCTTGTGATGATACTTATGAAAGAGGACTTCCAGAACTCCTTTAGAAAGTAGCACAATGGAATGCATATGTTTGAAGTGAGGGAAAGTATTTTGGGGATGAAAAATAACAATATGCTGTAAATTAAAAAAAAAATTTAAACATTCACCATATATTTTGATCTTCCTTTATACATAATAAAATCAAATTTAATTTTCCAAAAAATAAGAAAAAGTAAAAGAAAGAAAGATAGAAAAGAAAATACAAGCGACAGCCACATTGTACCAAGTAATTGCCATTTTCGGTTTATCACAAATTATATGTAAGAAACAATGGAACATTTTAATTGACAGCTTTGGTAACTTTCACTGAGAAAGATAAGGATTGATATTTTAATGTTTATTCTTTTGGAATATGCGAAAAGACACTTTATGTGGGTAGGGCATGACATATCAAATGAAACATATTAAAATAGTCTTATCTTTATTATATATAAGCCCCACTGGCATTAAAAACAAATTATAGCCACTGTATAGATAAGCTTGGCTATGTGTGAAAAACAAGAAAAACATTCTGGTAATAAAAATGAGACTTTCATGGGGATTTGCACCAGAAATTAGCAAAGTGAATGTAATTAGAGGGAAGAAAATAGTAGGCAATAATGTGAATGATTTCTTGGTACAGTTATATTTTTCATATGAAGATTAATGCTGAGCTTATACTACTTATAGACAACACATGGTAATAGTACACATGAAAATATGTGGACCCCATGAACTACAGAAAGGTTCTTGACATTCATTTCTAACTAAATGCATTACTGGAAATTGAGACATGCTAACATTTTGTACTTGTTTAATTTCTTCAGCAGATACTTGCTAAATGTCTGTTGTTTGAAGCTGTATGTCAGATGCTACAATAGGACTGAGAAAAAGTGTTAAATATCAATGATACTCTTTTCCATGATATTAAAACTCACTGTTCAGAATTTAAGGAGAGTATGAGCCACACCTGGGAACCTATTCTGCACGGCTTCTTTAACACGTGTGCCTTAGATCTTAGCTCACTGCATCCTTAAGACAACCTCTGATCTTGCAGTTGTCATTGTTCCCATTTTACAAGTCAGGAAACAGGACAGGAAAGAAGCAACAAGTGAAGAAAGGTGCCCACCAGACAGTACAGAATCAAGGTCCTAACCATGTCTTTCTCTTTAGACCAGAAAGCACTTATTTATCAAGTTTTCTTTCACTGCAGGTTTCCAGAACATAGTTTACAAAAGCTATTTTTACTAAGACCAGCATAAGTTTCTGTGTGCGTGTGTGCGCGTGATGTGTAAAATTCCATTTGCCTATACTGACCTTTAATATCAGAGGCTCTTAATCTGGCCTTCAGAGTTCACTGGTACCTTGTAGTGCGATGACTCATTTGTGTGTGTGTGTAGATATGTGGAGTTTTTTTAAGGCTCTCTACATTTGTGAGGTCGTAAAGACAGGCTTACTCCTGTAACCCCGTGTTACATCTTTTGACACACGATAATGATGGCAATGCGAATACTATGGATTGTTCCTCTCGTCTTATGCAATTATGGCATTATTAGCAGAGTGAGCAAGAACACAGGCTTTGGGGTCAGGCAGTTTATGACTGAATCTTATCCACAAGATTTAATGTTTGTGTCTCCAGAGCCAAACTAATTAGCAGCCTATGTCTTCAGGTTTGTCATGTGTGGAACGGGGGTATTGATATTGTGCCCAGCGTCATAAGGATTAAATGATATTAGTGGTGTAAAGTGTTTAACACTGTCTCTGACTTCTAGGCAGAAGTCATTAGGTAATTTTTAACAAACTGAGTTCTTAAGCTAAGTAAGAATATAAGCACTTCTATAGTTCCATGAGGAATAACGGTAACACAAATGGAAGAAAATGTTTTGTCATAGTTTGAATGAAGGGGTCTGAAACATATAAACCAGGCTTTTGTTGTACAATATTTTCACTAACACATAATATTTACGATGATTTATAAGGTATAATGTGATGATTTAATTTATGTACACATTGACTAGTGACAAACTCAGGGCACATTCATCACTTTAAAATTTTATGATTCTTTTATGCTTAATATATTTAAATTCTCTTCTAATTTTAAGTTATAAATATATTAATATTATATATCTTAAAATATATTAACATTGATTATATTCAGCCTGCTGTGCTACAGAACACCAGAACTTATTTCTCCAATCTAACAATAAATAGCATTGTACATTGACAGGTCTGTCTCAACGTTTGACTCCTTCTTTGTCTTCAGTGTCTGTTAAAAACTATTCTGCTTTTAGTCTCCACTCGATCACATTTTAAGCTTTCACTTATGAGTGAGAATGAAGTGGTTCTTCTTCTGTTTGACTTTTTTACTTTAAAAAATGTGGTGCACCTATGCAGTAGACTATTAGTAATCCACTAAAAAACATGAAATGCTGTCCTATGCAACGGTGTGGATAGAACTGCGAGGCTTTTTGAAAGGAACTTCATGCCAGCAAGAAAGTTCCCAGTGCTAAGTTTCAGTGCTTAAAGCCCTCTCTTGAATTCATGGAACTTCTTATTTGTGGTTCTGGTGACTTATTTCTGTGATCCAGTGTTCTAACGTTTATTGGGGAATGATAATAGGGTTGTTATGAAGATGAAATTAACTAATGCTAGGGACCGTATTAGTTAAATCTTTATTCCTTTCTGATATTAATACTCGGGTCTCTGTTTTTCTCCATGATTAAACTGCTATTTCTAAGTCTCAGATTGGCTGTTGCTAACGTCTACCATCTTGAAGCTCTTACGCCTAGCTGAACTCAGCTGTGCGCTGGGTGGCTGACTGTGACCTGTGGTAATCGGTCCCAGGACTGTCCTTTGTGTCACTGAGTTCTGAAATGTGACTTATGGTATCTGTATGTTTCATTCTTCAACTGTAATCACTTCACAGGTCATAATAACACTTTTCCTCTCCGGTCTTTATTCTCAAATATCCATTTAATTAGACTATTTCAACTGTTAACATAAGTGAATAGGAAAAAAAAAATCCCCCAAATTACCAAAGCAAAGTATTTTATTTAGATAATTAAATTACAAGTTATGGTATTTGCTTTAAAATGTTCTGTAAAAATGTGAATGGAGTATGACCATTCAACTGATAGAAAAACTAACAGAATTTGTAATGTACCTTGTTCCTCTAATTGCAAGGTAAAAATTCAGAACAAGAAGCTGCGTCTGACAATCACACTACACTGGGCAGATTTTATAGTGGCCTTAGAAAATAAGAGCATGTAGAAAATTGAGCCATCAACATATGTAAACATTTCAAGGTTAACTGTTAAGTTAAAGGCAGGCTTTACAAAATGATTGAACTGCAACATAGCAATCATCTAACTGTCAGGGAGGCTGGCAACATAAAAGGAAAACAAAAGTAATAGCCTGTCTATTTGCCTGATTTCATGTGCCTCATCTTTTGCCCGATGGGCTACTGAGAATAAACACCAGCAAGGTAGAATATTGTATTAAATTAACTTGTAGGGCTCCTTCACCTGCAATATGCGCGTCAAAATCTGTGTTACTCTAAGGAACGACATAAACACTGATGTGGAACAGTTTAACCCTTCCTCCCCATGTCGCCTGCAATATCATTTGATATGTATTCTGTTGATCATAAAATGTATAAATAAAATAAAGGCTGATATTCACATGTATTTTATAGCTACAATTAGCTGAATATATCCAATCTTTAATATATGTATTCCAACCCCCCAAAAAATATGTATCTCCAATCTACATATCTCCAATATGTAGATTCTAAAGTGTGAAAAGAAAATGAGGACTTTTTTGTTTGTTTTCAATGATTCAGAGGAAAAAAAAATGATTTGTTTGTTTCTCTTATTTTTTGTTTGTTTTCAACCATTGCCTATTATAACATTTGAGTACACAGAAGATTAACAGTAGCTAAATTTCTTAAACTAAGAAAAATTGGGGCATTGGGCAATTATAATTTCTTATTGCTGAAACTAGAGCAATACTGCTATTTTTATAGTGAGATTATTAATTGGAGTATTGCTTCCAGTTCTGTCTAAAGATAAAACTGTAGACCACAAGATTTTAATTGACTGTCTAATTTTACTGATATTTGGAAAATGTAAAATAGATTTAGATTAGAATTAGTTTGAGAATAAGTAGAAAATTGTGCATAAATTTTTATTCTTCACAATTTGGGTTTTAAGTGGAATGTCCCACTGGAATCCATTTTAGATCAAATATAGCTTTTGCATTTTAATGATCACTGCACCTGAGTATCATAGTTAAGGTGTAATATCTGTGCTAACCTCATTGTCAATTAATAAACTTTCTTCTAAAATTTCCATATTTAACAAGCTACAAGAATGACTGACATGATGATCTAGAAACAAGTAAACCAAGGCCTGCTCCTCTGAGTAAAAATAAAGGTTACCTTTCTCAACCCTTCATGTCAATAACTTTAAATGACACTCATGACAATTACGTAGCAAGATCATCTGACACTTCCATCTAGGCCAAAGTTAAAGACTGAATCAATGAATTATGAAAACTTAATTTATCATCCCTTATAAGATCATCCATGAAGTAAAAATGAGGAAAATAACTGAAATGCTGCCTCAAGAGAGGTGATTGAAAGGGCTAGTGGAAATAAATCTAGGCTGTCTGTACTGATGATGCAGGCCATCTACAGAAAAGCACAATATACTTGCGATCCTTACTTAGTTCTAAATAAAAAGAAATGTGCCAGAAAGTTAAGGAAAATTTACAGATGAATATTTTATTCATTTCTTTCATTTTTTCTGACTTTTGACTTTTTGACATTTTTTTATGACTCAACTTAAGAGTTGAGTAAGTTCCAACGGAGAAACAAACGTTCATAATTTGTAAATCTTTATTGTAGTGTACTTTTTTCACAGAACTTGCAAGACCAAAGCCTAGAATCTCTTTTCTTTGCATCCAGCAGTCTTTGCAGTCTAATTTGCTTGTCTGAAGCTATCCATACTCCAAAGGTCACTTTGTTCACCATTGCTTTATCACATTTATGAAACTCTCAGGTTCTGTTAGTTCTACTGGCTGTCATAGATCCAGATTATGCAAGCCCCCTAGCAAAAGGGCAGTCAGACAGTTCTGGCTTTCCCAGACAGTTCTCAAGTAGTCTCTCTGTACAGCTTGTCTAGAGACAATGGATATGGCCCACACCCTAGATGCCACCTGCCAGCTATGTGTCTCCGTGGCTTGAAGTGAGGCAGCTCAGTTTGGTAAGATCTTCCATTGTTGTCTTTTCCTGCCTCATCCCTACTGCCTCACAGTCTAGCTTCTGTGAAAAGCGAACTGAGCTCTTTTTCCAAGGGGATCATGGTATGACATACAGCATTCTTTGATATATCCTTCCCCTTAATCACTACAGTTCCCAGTACTCTCATTCCCTGGAAACAGCAGAGACTATTATTTTTTCACATAGGTAAACCGAGAAGCAGGGAACTCCCAGAAGGAACCTAGCCACAGTTCTAGTGCAGGTCTTCTAATCCAGAGCCAGTGCTTTTCCTACTGAAACAATAGCTGAATCACTATGCTGCTTTGTATTTTTAATTTTGTTTATACAAGTCATTGATTTCCAAATATGCTGTAAAAACTAAAAAAAAAAAATATTTTGGCAGATGATGTAAGGGTTAGAAGACCATGGACTCCAAATTCAGATTGTTTGGACGCGAGTTTGGCTTCTCCTCTTTGGCCATGTTAGTTAGGGAGGATCTGCTTAATTTCTATGTAAACTTTGTGTAGAATAGGGATGGAAGTATTAATACCATCAATTTGCTTTCAGAATTAAATGAAAAATATTCACATAAACACACCTACAGTTGGCTTTCTATACTCAATGGGTACTCTATCCAAGGATTCAACCTACTACAGATCAAAAATATTAGGGAAAAAATTGCATCTGTTTTGAACTTGTACTGACTTTATCATTATTCCCTAAAGAATACAATAATTTACATAATATTTACATTTAATTTGACATTATAACTAGAGATGGTCTAAAGTACCTGGGATGATGTGTGTAGGTTACATGTTTATGCTACTCCATTTTGTATAAAGGATTTGATCATCTGCAGATATCAAAAATCCGAGGAAGGTCCTAGAACAAACACTGTCTAGATACCATTTATTTATATATGCATATACAAATAATAGCTAGACAAAAGTGAACACCCCAAATAATAGCTATTTTATATTGATTTGTATTTTCCACAATCTACGGTTAGCCGATACTTAATAAAATATACATATTTCTGACTGTATGTACTCTTAAATGTTTAGCCTGCTTTTCCTGGGCCTGAATGTATGTTTAATAAGATTATCAATATATTCAGTAAGCTAACAGATGGCACTTAGTCAAATAATGACTTTATTTAAAAATAAATGTTAGTTATAAATAGAGTGATAAATTTTTATGGGACTTTGTATGAGTTTTTTGCATAATATACAGCGTAGGATTGGGGTGGAGACAAAGAAAAACATTCAATTTGCCAGAATATGTCTTGAGTATATAAAATAGCTCTTTCTCACTATTTTATGCAGTTCAAACCAAGAAAGTAGAGATTACAATACGAATCATGGCAAAGTATTTTTAATTATTACGATAATATCGATCTTGATGTATGACTCTTATATTTAATAGATTCACAAAACTTTTGGTGATAATATTTCTATTTTTTTTAGCCTCTATCATAGCTCCAGAAAAAAATAATAGTACTTTTATAGCCTATATATTGAGTTATGTCAGGCACAATGTGATTAATTTATACAGACAGCAAGGCAGTGGAAAAAGGAAAGAAAAGGAAATAAAAAGATAAATCTACAAAGACCCATAGGAAGAGGCATCATAAACTGGTAGCACAAACACACAGACACATACAAAATCCAACTTTGCTCATGAAGTAGAGTTTCCTAAGAAGAAAATGTCATCCCTGGGTGCCTTTAAATTACCTTTTCTGTTGTTATTTTTTATCACTCTCAATAGATGGGAGAAATAATGTAGTTTAAACATTGAAGCTAAACTTGCATGAAATAATTATTCAAAGATGATTTGGGGGTCTTTATGCATCTAACTGAAAGGTTTTAATTAGCAAAGTGTTGTTTAGAAGTGTTATAGAGAAATCAGAAATTGACACCAACATATTTTAATTTAAATAGGAATAAAGATGCTACTGTTGCTGGTGTTTGGTTTTTCAGCTTTTCTCCTTTCTGCAGTTATATTTTACCCTATGTGTAATTACTGGTGTGAAACACCATATGATTCAAAGTTAAGTCTTTGGTTCAACTGCCCTAAACTCCAAAGAGCAAATAAAGCGACAAATATTCAGACTTCGGTGTTCATCAAAACGTGCCTCTTTGTTTAACATATAGAAATGATTTAAGTGACAGCTTTGTAGTGGCTGACACAGAACACAAACACAGATTCAGGGTTGACTGAATTATGACACAAATTAGGAGATGGTAGATAACAGCAGTTGCTAAATAACATAATTATTTGTGTCATGACGTGTCTGAATTCCGACGGCATGCAGAAGAATGTGCTGCGAAGGCTGACTACCATACAGTGTTAAGGAAATGTGATTTAACACTAACAAAACAGCATCAGATGGAGAGCTTAGCTAAATTAATCCAGTGAAATAAGCCTAAGAGGAATACTCAGCTGTTCAGTAGAAGGGGAAGATAAAGAAAAGTGTCTCCATTTGCTGCAGTATTTTGGGATGCCTGAGAAAACACAAAGGGGAGTTAATATAGATTCATATGCTAAAACGCCTTACAGCCCAACAAAATTCAAAGAAAAGATGGGGAATTATAAAGTTGGCAAAGGACAGAAAAGTTTCTGAACACAAGACTTAAAAAGAAATTAAGGAAAAAATGAGTGTGTTACCAAAATAGCTAAGAGAATGGAATAAAAGTACAATGGGGAAGAGAATTGTGCAGAAAGAATGGCGAAATCTGAAAATTGGGAGGGCATTTTGGCTTTGATTTCATTACATTTATGATGACCCTATTATGTGTGTCCAGTTACTTTTCTCATTGCTGAGACAAAATACTCAACACACACAAGGTAGAGGAGGAAAGGTTTATTTTGCCTCACAGTTTGTAGAGGTTTCAGTCCATAGTCAGCTGGCTCCAAGGCAGCGGGGCATGACAGAGGCACACTGCAGAGGAGAAAGAGTCTATGGCAGAGCAGACAGGAGAGGGCAAGCAGCAAGCCTTCCTTTCCATTTATTCCATCCAGGCTACAAACCTTTTGGGTGGTGCCACCCAAACCCAGGTGGGGTTTCCCATTACACACACCCACAACGATGATAATCAATCAGTGGGCTAATTAAATCATCACAGGCCTAAGGCATATTCACATCCCCTTAATCCACATTTACACACCCTGGATTTGGCCACCTCAAAAGCCCCAACTACAAGTGTATGAGGCTTTGTGGGGACATCCAGATATAAGCCAGAGGATGTGATTTAGTCAAGGTTTTGAAATTTCACAAATATGAAGCTGTATCTGCTTCATACTTTGAGACAGATAAGATTCAAATACAATCAGGTGGCTTTAAACTACTAATTTCAGCCCTAAGTTTCTCAGTTTCCCTTTAGGATGAAAAGTAAAAGAGTTGGACCAGAAAAATAGTGGGTATTATTCTTTTTCACTCTAGCTTTCTATGATCTGATGATTTCAGAATATGAGTATCTGGGAAATGATTACTCCTGCTATCTTGAACATGGCTTTGAAAATCTGTATATCTATGTTTACTTGTTATCAAAAATTACATTTGATGTTTAATTAAATATCTAGTCTATCATTTAGTCACTGTGGATTCAGGATGCTAAGCCACGAAAAAGACAGCTTTACTTATTCTTATTGATGTGAATCAGTAGGCTCCTTTTATCAATATTTGGACAACCCAGAGATTTATTCAACACATACATTGATTTAAAAAATAGAGTTGATTATATACACTGCTATTTTCAGAAGAGTTTTTCATCTAACTTTGGACAAAGAAGAGAAAAATACATACATGGCTTTAAGGTATGCTCATGGATCCACAATGGACACTATAATTCAGCAGAAACAGAATTTGTACTTTTTTTTTTTTTTCTTTTTTGGTGCTGGGGATCAAACTCAGGGCCTTATGCTTGCAAGGCAAGCACACTGTAACCGCTGGGCTAAACCCCCAGTCCCAGAAAGAGAATTTGAAGACCTCTCCTTCTCCCTCTCCCTCTCCTTCTCCCTTTCCCCATCCTGTCCCTGGCGTGGAAGTCAGAGTTTCCTGGAACTGATGCTTTTCTGTGACTTACTGGTTGTGTCACCGGTGGATGTGATGCTTAACTTTGCTAAGCCTTAATTTTACCCATCTAAAAAACATGGATAAATACTTCTTACACATATTCTGTAAAAATTACATAAAAGATCTACCAAATTACATCTACACTATCTGTCCAAATAGGACAGATACTGTATAAACAGGAATTATTACCATCATCACTGTTCTTCTACATTGAAACTCAGAGACGAGTATGAGAAGAAGAGATTTCTGGCTGTATTATTTAATTTAACCAGAGGGAGAATGAAAACAGTATGTAATTAATTATAACCAAGCATCCCTTATACAGTCAGAGCTAAATGTTGGGTGACTGACAAAACAATTCTATCTCCTTTACTTGTATGCAGAGGAATCTTGTAGAAAATATACCTTGTCTTGGAGAAGGAAAATCTATACCTAACTTTGAAGTGTCTCCAACTATGACACCCAGTGCAGAGTAAAAATTCATCTATTAAGTCCCTAACTCCTCCCTTTTCCTATGCAGGGAAAATTCACTACTCCGTCTTTAAGGGCCACCTCACTCACATCCAACCAGATGAGGCCTTTCTGGACTCCTATAAGCCAAGTCAGTGAAGGGTCTTCCTGCATTTGTGTTGCACATGCCCCACTGCACAGGAGCTGGGGACCTCTCTGCCTCCCTCGCAGGACTTTGAGCCCATTTATTTATAAACTGGAATCTTGCACAAGGCCTGACAAAATCATCTGCCACTGTGTTTATAAATAAGTGAAAAGTTTGACAAGTCATATTTGAGAATTCTAATTTTCATTTACATGAAAAATCCTCAATCTATGGTTTTAGGAGATCTCAGGGATTCTTCGGGGACACTGTGGACTACTTGGGGATGAGAAATGGACAGCACACTGCATGGAACAATGCTGCCCCCTCCAGAATAGTAGACAACATGGTCCAACTTTATGTTGGATGAAATGTGCTCTTACACAAATTTACTTGAAAAAATTTAAAATTCCATTAAAAAAGGTAAAGGAAATTAGAATATTATTGCCAGTGACTAACAAAGTTCTCCGACAGCCTCCTGCTTCATTTGGAGTATATTAACATTTCTACACTATTTCCAGTTTTTATTGACTCAATTATACTGTAAAAAGCAGGAATGGTCTTTCTATTTGTTTTTACCTGTTTATTTCTATTTTCCCACTAGCATTAAGAGCGAAGTGTGGGTGTAACAAATACCTACTAACCAACCATTTTCTTTTTCAGTAACATCATGTATTAATCACATCAAGTTATAATTTCTTTTCTAAAGAACCAAACAAGGAACAAAAGGTCATTTGCATAAAATGCACTAATAATTGACTGTCTGTAAATGTTATTCCCATTGAATATTTACGTAAATTTTGGAAGAAATAAATACCATTTATAAATTAGAAGCAAGTACCAATATTAAGCTGACACTATTCTAGGGCCAATTATGTTCATACTTTCAAAAAGGAGCAGAGAATTCTACATCTCTTCAGTAGTGAAATGAGATGAAGGCTTGAACTTTTACTAGAGGAAGCAAATATTCTGAGGGGAAAGGAAGATGCGTACAGCCAAACCAGTGTTTCTCCGGTGGTATTCTACACCCTTAGATTCTCTTGGGGGCTGAAGAAGTGAACTTATAAAAATGGGGATTCCTCTGACCTACTCCCAAACTACTATATCAAAATCTTGGACACAGCTTTTGGATCTGCATTTCTTCTAAGCTTCTTAAGATGTACAATCAAATTTAAAACATACTGCTACTGCCTCCGAATGCACAGCACCTCTAATGAAGCACCTCACTTTGCGGTGTACAGTGCTATATAAGAATTTATCTTCCTTATTTTGAAACTTCTTTGTCATAATTGCTCTGGGTTTAAGCCCCAGGTAGATAGCTGAAATGGGGACCTTCAACACTAATAGTCCTACACAAGTCAGCACGGTGAAACAGCACATACCCAGATATGCAAGATGGGCTTAAAGGCAGGCTTTATATTGTTAATGAACTAGAGCTTTTTCAGCCCGTGGCGCACAGGTGGTTCTTCATAAACTGTTGGAAAAGGTTAGTGCCCCACACCCGTGGAGACCAGTGGGGCTACAGGAAGGAAGATTAGATGACAAGAGGGAGAAGTAAGAGCAAGACTGACAGGGGCACACACAGGATTTTAGCTTGTTACATCTTCCTGTGACACAGGAAGAGAATCAGATGGCTTTTGACATCTTCAACATGTATTCCCTTGGAAAGCCTCACCTTAACAAGGCTCTCAGGAGTAGAGTACGAACAATTTACAATTTTATTACAAAGAGGCAGCACAGAAGGGAGGTTGTAATAAGCCTGGAATTATGCAGACTGTCATTCTTCCTTAAACACGGGAACATATGGTTCATTTGCCTACTTGATACGCATGCTACCTCATGTACTAAGCACTATTACATTAAGTAGTTGGTGATACAAAATAAAATTAGGTTTATTTGCTTGTTCCATTAGGAAGCTCTGCAAGGAGGAGGAAGCTGTAGAGAAGCCTTCTTCTCAGCTGCAGCATGATAGCTAATGCTGCAATGAAAGGATTTGTATGAAGGAGTTTTCTTATTAATACTGAACACTTGGGAGTAATGGTAAACAAAAAAAAAGAACAGTAATGATTTAGACATTAGCTATTGTAAAATATCTAGAGAAGCATCAAACAGGGAGAGAGAATCAGATAATTAGTTACCTTATATTCAGGCAGCCAGATCGTAACTGGATGATGCTCTACAGGTAAGATACTCATGAAGAGACTTCAGGGATAAACTGTAATGGTAGCTAAATATTAGGCAGTGGGCTCTGAATCTAAAAGAATTGCTCTGTCCAGGTAATTTAGCCAGAAGAATGATGAAGAAAGTTGTTTCATTTCATTTTTTTTCTGTGTCAGACACCATGCTATGAACTTTCCAACAGCTCTTCCTATGTGTATCTTTTTACACAAGAAGAACACAGAGATCCAGTGAGTTGCACAATAACTATTTCTTCTCTCCTGTCCCGTCCTGGTCATATCTCTTCCACTTTCTCCCTCACCTCCTTATCCCTTATCTTGGCTTCTTGATTTATTCACTTCCCCCGCCATTTCCACAGACTTCCCTCACCATTTCCCCCAGTGTAATATCATGTCCTCACGGCAGGTCTTAAAGTACTGGAGTGCCAAGTAGATGGAAGTGGAACTCAGCTCTAAATTTTGGGCTTGAGGAATTGAATAAGCACCATTTATTCAAAAATTGCTTAAGATTCCATGCAACCTAATGGGTTTACCTGGTCCCACAAAGTAAAGGCATTTTCCAGGCATCCGGGACCATGCAGGGTGTAATGGTGGTATTACTGTAGGATAAAGCACATAGAATCTATGGTTTGATAAATTCTGTTCAAAAATATATACTTAGGGTAAGTAAGTAAAGGTAATGGAATTGACTCCAGAGAGCACAATTGTCCTCTTATTTCAAGCCTGCAGAAAATGATCACATTCTGAGACCAACTGCCAAGGGATAGTATTTCCACAATCGAGTGAGCTTCATTCTGATATCTGAAGTGTGCTTGCATTTAGTTCTTTGAGTTTACAGAGAGAAAAGTGAGACCAATGTAACCATACATCCTGTGACAAATATGCTCTTTAGAAAGAATCAGAATATGGAAAATGTTTTTTAGTGTTTTGAGTCATGTAAAATGCCAGCAAACAGGGGATGCTTAGAAGGGTTATTTTATTTCTACTGACAATTTGTCTGACATTTATCTAGATTTTATTTTATTTTTATATTTTTAGGAAATGAGGGAGAAATACTATGCACTTATGGATCCCATTATTATTCTTTCAGTAAGAGGACAGAGTTTCTACTGTGCATCTCTTTGTTTTTGTTTAGACCTTGTGTGTCCATTATGACTAAGCCCCAGGAATGTCTGGCATTTAATGCTGTGAGGACATCATTGAGCTGTCTGCTCAGCAGGTTAACATATTTTACTAAATTCAGGAGATGATCCCTGAATAGGTAGCCAGCAGTCACTGGGCATAAAGAGATGAATCTAGGGCTCTTGATTTCTGTCAGTTCATTTGCTAAGCAGATCTACAAGGGAAAAAAAAGAAGTAATTAATCAAACTTAGCAGACACAGAATTGATTCTCCCCACTGCCTCAGAATACCTTGCGGAGATGAGCTTAATCTGTATTCACCTTGACTTTTCATGGTTAAGCTTTTGGTTGATTTCTGGCTGCCAGATTTAAGCACGAACAACTGGCATCCGCTTAAAGGATGGGATGAAGCAATAGATGCATCCAGTAGTAGTGGACTGTACGCAGACCACTGGTTCTTCCACCCTGGCTGTGTTACTGGGTTCTCATACAACCTCATGGGAAAGACAAGTATTCTCTGCAGTGGATCACCCAAGACCCAGGGAAGTCAAAGAGTCAAAGAGTTGCTAAGAGTTATAACTAAGTCACAAGTCGAATTGGGCCTTAAATTCCAATCTGTGACTCCAAATAACCTTAAAAAATTTTTTTTTTTTTTAAGAAATGGCAAAGCAAACATCATGTGTCATGTGGTTAGCTAGATTAACGTTTTATCCCCAGGACTTTATAGAGTAATTGGTATGTAACAGATGTTCAATGAATATTTGTAAGATTATGAATTAAACGTGAGGATCATGAGTGTATGCATTATTAAAGTTTTTGGTTTAACTGTAAAATCTCAGAAGTCAGTAAAATAAACTTTGTCACTGATTTCACAATGCAGAAAATAAGTGATGTGTGTTACGTTCCAAGTTTTTGCTCCAGGCTGAGTCAGCTCTTGGTGGATTAAACAGTGATACTCACTGTCCCCAAGGTGCTTGCGTACTAGATACAAGGACTCTCCATGCCCTCTGAATCCATCCAGACAGATTTTTCCACTTATTTGAAGGCTCACAACAATCATTATGTTTAGCTTAGTTACTGCATCACCTGAACAACTCCTTAAAATATATATGAAATCATAAGTAAAATAGTTTTAATTTCAACCTGCCAGTGTGAAGTTTTCTCTTGATTTGTGATTAATATGTAGTCTTTGTACAGACAGTCTCTACATGAATATAGTGTTTGATATTTGCTAAAGATGTTTTCTTACCATTTTTCCTTAAAATTAACTCAGGAAAGAGTAATACCCCAGAAAAAACAGTAGGCTAGCAATTTCATTCAAGATCATGTATTCATTAATGATAGAACTGAGAACAGAATCCACGTTTCCTAATTCCCGATGTAAAGATATCTGCAGTATATTCTGGATTGTGCCAGAAGGCTACACCCTTTGGTTCTCTTCCATTTAGGTGCTGTTTTTAGATCACAGCTATCTCCAAAATGTGTGGGAAAGACATTGCATGGCAACCAATTCACAGAGGGAAATGAAGTAGCCTTTAGAATATTTAATGCCATTAACTTATTTTCAGCTAGAGCAACACTTTGTACACAGACAGTCTGTCATGCACACAGGCACTTACTGTAAAGACATAACTCTTAAAACAGGCAAAACTTGGGTGAAAGTACCCAGACTAATAAGAAGCATATGGAAAAAAATGTTCCTTGACTTGAGTTTCTTAACATAGTAGATCAAAACATGTCAAAAGTGCTTCAAGAAATGAATGAAGTATATTTTATATTATCCTCAGAGAGAAAAAAGATGTGGATATGGAGACAGAAGACATGGCTCCAAGTTTAAACCTCATTATCTACTAGTTCTGTGATAGAGGTTTGATTCATGAAAAACTGGAAGAAATTGTCAAAATACATATATTGCTACTATTTTTTTATAAGTAGGCAATAGTGCATGATTGCTTTGAATAGGCTCCTTTAGAGGTCTCTCAACCATTTCCAGGTAGTTACACTTTACTGGCAGCAAGAGTTAGTGACAATGAAATTTTAAAGTAGACAGTACCATACAGAAGTTTTATAACAGAAACTAAAAATGTACATTTCCTCACATCGGTATTTCCAAGGTCAAAAACTAAAAACTACTTTTCCTTTGGAATCATTTTAGAAATTTAAACTTTTGTTCATATCTGACTCTTATTTTTCCTACATATACAACTGAGTCATATATTACCAGAGGTGTGAGAAGCCTGCAGCCACATATATTTTGCTGTTTCAGTGAAATCATCAACTTGGTGTGACATTAAAATGTGTACTGAGACTCTGTGTTTGAGCTTAGGATATGGTTTTATAAAATTTAGAAAATGGGCTAGATTATTTCTAACTCCCCTTTAAAATAAGCACTGAAACAAATATCTAGGTACATGACAAAGCTTGCTTGTTTTTTTGTAATCAAATCTAAAAAGTAATTTCCCAGCTAACCTCTACATGCAACATTATGTCCCTCTCTCTTAGGACATTTAATTTCATTTGTTTTGAGAGTACAATCTCTCTTTCTCTCTCTCTCTTTCTCTCTCTCTCTCATGCACACACACACACACAGACACACACACAATGTACAGTCACACTAATTCAAATTACATTAGTTCATTTTTAAGGAGTACATTAGTACATTACTTCAACTAAGGAGAAATACTGTGTAGAATTAACATTTTTATTATTACCTTATTCAGAAAACTCTTCCACTATGGTTGCTGTTTTTCAAATTAAATATAGTTTCTTTGTTAGAATTTTGGATCTGTCCTGGCAACAATGTTTTATAAAAGAAGGTTCTGGTCATGGAAAAAAAAAATCAGTTCCTGTCTAATGGTTCAGGCCATCAACACAGAACCAACAGTCAACCTGAGGCTTGATAGGCTTAAAGAAATCCTTAGTCTCTCTCTCTCTCTCTCTCTCTATCTCTTTCTCTCTCAAATATAATCCTTCTAATTTACTTTCTATATGGAGACATATAGAAGAAAAATGACTTACCTAAACTTACACTGTATTCTAAGTACAAAACGTCAGAGCTAGGATCCTCTGCAGTACTTCATACTATCTCTAGAGTAAACAGTAATGTTCCTTCCTTGCCTTTTCTTCTTCCTTCCTTCCTTCTTTCCTTCCTTCCTTCCTTTCCTACTCTAATTTTTAATTTCAACCTTTTTGCAAATCCCTAAGACAAGACTATAGAAAAGCAGTAAGCCAACACAAATAGAAACAAAGACACTGTATTGTCCAGGAAGCAGCATTATTTTGCAATAAGCAGTTAATGAAATCAGTCAGGTCAGAAGGCCATATAAGAGGAGACAGGATAGGGAGCATGCAGACACCCAAAGGCTCACAGAGCCGGCTCTGAACCTTCGTGAATTACTGCTCCATGTCATCTATACCAGGTAGAGATGTAAGTCTGTAATTACTACATTCTATTGGGGCTCGATTGTTTTTTCAGTTTTAAAAATGCACACTGAAGAGGTAATTTGTTTGTTCATTAAAACTTGTAATGAAATCCTAAAGCAAGAAGAATACTAAATTATAGAAGAATCTGTAAATAGAATCAAAGGGATCACTCCTTTAACCCCGGTGAGACGATGCTGAATCTGCTATGACTATGAGTCACTGTTGGAGGGCTACAAAGATTCCACATCATTCTGTGTGGGCAAAGCACAACGGAACAAAAATCTGAAAAGTTGTTTAAAAAGCAGTGTCCTTTGTGTTCTTCAAGGGTTTTCATTCCCTCCTCATTTACTACCTTTACCCAAATCCTCTTCCTTTTGTTTCTCCTCCCTATTCCTGTTGTGTTTGGTCCTTCAGAGGTGGGGGAAGGGAAATGGCAGTCATGGCTATTCTTGTTTGGAGCGGGGAGGATGCTGGGGATCCAACTCAGGACCTTGCGTTTGTTAGGCAAGCACTCCACCACTGAGCTAAATTCCCAACCCCAGTCATGCCTATTTTTTGGGTTAGCACTTTAAAGTCACTTTATCAAACAAGGTAAAACTAGTCAATTTATCCAGATCCGCAGCACAGCATGCTATGTTTGATTCTACAGGATCTCTAAACTTTTTTCTTACCACAGCAGCACATGCAAAGCTTGATGAGGTTTTAGGAATGAAAGATGAAACATTTTTAAGGCAGCACACACAGAGGGAGGGGTTCAACATGGGCAGAGACAACAGTTTTCTTTTCTCCTTAGTTTTAAATCATTGTCTGTCTTGGAAACAACCTAAATAACCAACAACCAATGAATTGCTAAAGAAAATGTGGTTCTTCTACACAATGGAGTACTACACAGCCATAAAAAAGGTTAAACTAGAGTCATCTGTATGTAAATGGATGTTCCTCGAGAATATACTATTAAGTGAAATAAATCAGACACTCACGAGTACACATCAAATTGTTCCTATGATATAAGAAACCATAACTGTAAATAAGGACAAAGAGGTGTAATAGATAATATATAAAAGGAAGATAACATACAAAGGAGAGGAGAAGCAGAAAGAGAGAAGGGGGAAAACTAGGAAGGGAAAAAAGGAAAGAAAAGGGAAAGGGAAATCATGGAAAAATATGAATAAACCTGCTGTAAATAGGAAAGGAGGGAACAGAGGGAGGGGTGGGGAAGAGGGGGGAACCAAGATACATCATGTACAGGTACAAAATAAATGTGATGAATGAGAACATTATATGTACAATGTATGATATATGTTCTTGGTTAAAAATAAATACATAAAGCATTGTCTCGGAGTTGGAGATTTGGCTCAGTGGGAGAGCACCTGCCTAGCAAACACAAGGTTCTGAGTTGGATCCTCAGTGCCCCACTCCACCAAAAAAAAGTTTAAAGCATCATCTCGTCTTTTATCTTGAAGGATGTCCCTCAAAACAGACTTGCTCTAAAGGTGGTAATGGCTTACACTTTGGTGCTTTCTCACTCATTCACTCATTCCACAGATACCGACTACAAATTCAGGAGAATTTTTATCCTGTGAAAAGCTTAATCCAAGGATATAAAGACAT
Source organism: Hystrix cristata (assembly GCA_004026905.1). Classification (NCBI taxonomy): domain Eukaryota; kingdom Metazoa; phylum Chordata; class Mammalia; order Rodentia; family Hystricidae; genus Hystrix; species Hystrix cristata. Next base: position 44,330 of record PVJO010005916.1, read on the forward strand.
ATGGAAAAAGGAGAAAATAAGGGAAAAAAGTTCCTAGAGATGTATGTTTCTTATATATCTCATTATGTACATGGAGAGGTCTATAAGACAAAAAATATAATTATGATAGTATTCCATATAATCCAAATTTCTCTTTTTGTCTGGTAGTTTTATCCCTCTTTGCTCTTCCTTGGGTACTGGAATGTCAAAATAGTTTCCCCTCTATCGAGACTATGGGCTTTTTTTTTCTGGTTTGAAAGATTCAATGCCAAAATTCAGATTTTTAGCTTACTCTGAAATGTTGACTGTCCTTAACAGTGGAGCTACTTTCCCACAAAACAACAAAATTCAGAGTTGTGACTGTCCCTTTGTATCAACTTATACTCTGATCCTTCAAGGTTCTTTCAAGTTCCTAACAATTGCCATTGTTCATTTCATTTTGTTATTTTCTCTCTCACTTGCATTGCCAGATATGGATATGAGTTAATGGCCTTTTACCTGCATTGCCAAGTATGCATATGAGTTAATGACTCATATGATGTGAAGAAGAGCTCACAGAACTAAAGGGATCATTTTTGTATCTTTAACACAACAGTTCATTCACGACAGGATTTAAATACATATTTGATCACACTGAGCAATACATATAGATCATTAAAACAGAGCTGTGACTGTGGCCTGCTCCTCCAAGGTACAATGGAACAAAATATATTTTAAATAGAGAAAAATACCTCTATTGTTCTCTCACACTATCCTAGAATGCATGCCAGTGCTGATTCAGGATTTCTTCACTGCATGCATTGTGGAAAGAGATCTCCCTTCTTTTTCTACAGGAACCTCTCTACAATTTTTCGTGTGGTGAATTCATTTTGTCATGGGGTGAACACCTGTGTGACTATTTAAAAACCACAACACCAGGTGTGTGCATTTGAGTGTGTCTCTCTTTTGTGTAATGTTCTTCTCACTGATTTCTCAGCAGGTTAGGTCAGGAAAAAGCCTCCAAAATGAATAAAGGAAAAGGTCTTAAAAGATTTTTAAAAACTTATCTATTACCAGCACGTGCAACGAAAATTATGCAGCCAAATTATATACACAGGTCTTATCTTTGTGCTTTTAATTTTACCATCATGTGAAAACATGCTGGTCTCTCTGGGTTTGCCACTGAAAATTTCTCATCGAGTGAGAGGAGTTTGGAAGGACTACTAAACCCCCGAAATGTGGAAGGTATTGTATTACAAAATACTAAGAATTATTTTAAAAGAGAAAGATTCTTTTACCTTTTACTTTGTCTCAGGCTTTCTGCTCCTCTTTTCCAAGAGATAGCTGCTCTGGGAAAAGCATTTGGTTTGCATTCGATAGTAATGTCCCCACCAACTTGAACAACAGAATTTTTTTTGATGGGACTTTTGGAGAAATCTGGAGCTGAGGCTAAAAAACAAATTAAAAATTGTCAATTAATAGGTGGTGACTCAAGAGCTAAATCAGTATTCTAGATACAACTCAGTATTTGCAGTCAGAATTGTTTCTCCAACATTTTTGAAGCTGTCCTGGGTCCAGTTACTGACAATTTGGCGTCTTTGTTACCCTTTAGAGAATGAAGAAAACAATAGATACTACCTGAGGCAGTTAGTGTGAAAAGTAAATAAGAGTTGTAGAGCAGTATAGCACAGTGCCTGGAAACAAGTCAGTGCTCAAGAATCAGCACACACTCACGTTCAGTAAAATGGTAGTCATAAAGAGAATGAAAAGAGAGTAAATGGCTGTTATCCATAAGCTCACAAAATTTGCTTTCTTTTTGTTTTACCTTTCGTCTTATATTTCCTTCATTCTTCCCACCCCTGAACAAGCTTTGGGTTGAAAGATCAAGGAGCCACTTAGACTGTCAGACATCACTGTTCAGATTTCTCAACTAGGGTAACATTCGTAAACTGCTTCAGTTTCAGAATTGCTCTACCAAAACTTAGCTTCCCAGTTTTCTCCGTTGTCTGTACAGTTACGTGACAGACAGAACTCAGTCAGTCATTTCAGGTAACAACATAAGGAGTTTGCTATGCAAACTCTGACAAATTTTGCTTTTCTTGTAAAAGAGAAGGACGTGGTTAGTCGAGGGCTTCCCTCTTCTGCCCTGAGTATAAACTTGACTTCATTAGTTAAAACAGACATTTTGAAAACATATGTCTACAAGAACGAGAGAAAACTACAACGAATAACACTGGGCTGTAGCTGAAACCCATCACCCCTCTTGGTAAAGTAAACCAAGCTTTGTTAAAATCTCTGTAAATTGTGATTTTTCTTATGCTTATATAGAGGAAAGCATTTCTTCTGCTATCTGTAGCTGAAAACATTCCTGATGGATCCTTGTTGAGTAATACTCAAAACTTCATGCTAGAATCAGGATGGAGGAACCTCTTCCAGTTTGGATGCACTCAGTGATATGCTCTTCTTCAAGTGTCAGTGCACTGTGTAAGTGGAACAATAATCAGCATTTTTAATTTTGTAAAAAGTTATTTAGACATTTCTCATTAGATCAAGAAAAAGTAATTTATAATTTATAGAAAAATTGGGTTCAGATGATATATAATCATAGCTTGCTAAAATGTCACTTTTAATTTTTTAGTTGTAAATGTGTGACTTACCTAACACTCTCAATTCCGCATTCGCATAAATTATCTGGTATTTGTTTTCTGCAGCACATTGGTAGACACCAGAATCCGACACATTTAGCATCGTTATGGTGAGTGTCCCATTTTCTATTTGAATTCTCTCCTAATAAACAAAAAGTCAAAGAAAAGTGATACTATGCTAATACGAACATTCCCTTAACTGGCATACGTTATTCAATGTTTTGAGTATCCTTGAGATCTATATGTCAGTATATTGCTGCAAGATGCTGACAAGCTTTCTGAAGTTTAAATAGTGAAAATATGCTCATATAATTTTAGTGGCTAGAATATTTTTATTATCTTATTTCTGTGAAAACTGGCAGTTTTTGCATGTAATATCTGATAATTTTCATAATATGGTATACAAAATAATTGTGAACACTATTCCATTTCACTTTTTCCAGAATACATGGCTGACAATATTAGCATGGACATGATGATTAGAATATTACTTTGGCTTTCTATCACAAAGTCTTAAAAGGACCTGAAAATTGATGAATTTTTAATTTGTTACTTAAGACCTAAGTTGGAAAAGAAGAGTTCTTCTTTTGTATAGTCTACCATAAAGAGTGCTTCAATAGCCAAAATTTGTTACAGGGTCCCTTTTGGGGTATAGAAATATAATTTGTTTATTTATTTTTTTTTGAAATATAATTTGAATTGTGTATAATTAAATAATGTATTTCAAGCTCCCCATTACAGTTCTTTGAAGATAATAAAGGTAGGCTGGTTGAAACAATATTATAAATGAAAGGCATGCAGTTGAAAAATGTCACTAGAACTAAAACAAAGAAGAGCATTATATTCAGTTTTCAAACAATGGAAGTTCTTTATGACTCTGGTAATGCTTACATGTGCAAAGTAAAATGGAAAATTAACTCAATTATCTAGATAATTTCATGGTAAAAAAACTGTCTCATTTTCTGGATATTATAAAAGAAAATGTGTATAGAATGAAGAATGTGGATAACTGTCTCACTTCTCCATTTTCTTATGAATTTAGAAACAGACATCAGTTTTTATAAAATCATGACACTGAGTAATAACTAAAATCTTGGGTCCTGTGTTAGACAAAGTGTAAATGCTGTAACTTTTACTACACTCTATGACCTTGACAAAGTGGCTTAACCTCTCTGAAAGTCATTTTCTTCACCTGGGGCCTGAAATTAGACAAAATTTAGAAAACTAACTCTGACTTTTACTAGCTGCTGCATGACCTTGGGCAAGTTTCTTAAACTCTTAATTTTTCTCATCTATGTAAAGGAATGATAATTGTATCTTTCATAAAATTGTGTACCAAAGGACAATGTATGGGAAAATAGCTGATACAGAATCTGACTCATACGAGAGCTCAATAAATTTTAGCTATGATGATGATGATAATTATGATGGCATTTAAATATGGGTTTATCTCTACCTAGCTCCGTGGCCATGTGTAAGTTATTTGTTCTTTATTCTTACTCACTTGAATATGGGAATGATATTAATAGGTACTTTGTGAATGTGTTTAAAGACTAAATATGTTTGTAGTTCCTTTCCTCAAATACACTAAACACTCCATAAAAACGAGCTGTTACTGTCAATTATTGTTATTATTATTAGCAAAGCTGACGTAGAGGAGAAGGTGAATTTTTAATATCAGCATATTTGCTTACCTCTGAGTTGAGGCGTTCACCATTCTTTAGCCATGTGTACCAAGGATTTGGTTTTCCACTAGCTTTGCATTCCCAAAACAAACTGTCATAGATAGAGAGGTATGTATTTTGGATTTTTTGTTCCCATTCTGGAGGGGCTGTTTCAAAATAAAAGGCCAGGGTAATGGTGTGGTGAGGCACTTATCCAAGACATTAGATTAGATTCCAAAGTCTCTTGACATCGGGATAAAGTTAACTGGGTCCAGATGGGCTTCACGCATGAGATTTGAGGGAGGGGAAATGTAGAAGCTTCAGTGTAGAGTGACAGAAATCCTACTGCGAATATCGTTGAGTATTTGGCTCAGTCTACATTTGTGCTATCTGTCATTCCATTGCACCTGTTTAACAACTTGGAAGTTGTGGGAACATATCAAAATGAGGGAAAGGGCCAGAGAGTGATGCCATGCTAAACAGGAGAACATGGGTCAATTTAGAAAATGCAGACAAAACCTAACTCCTTTGAGGGCAAAATTTCCCTTAATTATATATGGTGCGAATTAGCAAAACATAAGTATATCTAGATTGGAAATAACTATAAAGCAATAGATTAACATATTAATGAAATATGAGCATCCGCATTTTCTAGCATGTTAATCCAATACTTTTTTGATGCCACAGGGAATGAAACTTTTGGAGCTATGCAGACGTTCAGTACCTAACTTTCATCTTGAGCATGAAATTTTCAAAACCTTATTTTCTAAATGATGACTTCTGAAAAGTACTGATGAAAAGAACAACTGGCATAACCAACAGGAAAATATGGTGGTATTAGATTTACTATCGTTCATGTAAGTAACTGGGGTGCAAATTAAATGTTTTCAAATTAATATTTTCTTTATAAGAAATGCCTGGAAACTGCCTGGATAAGCTAATTAAATAAGCTCCTTTATTTAGTTCTGTCTTTGGATATTAAAGAGTATATGAGTCTTCCCTTGGAATCTCTGGTTTATTGGCTAGATATTTTACATGTGTAATTGCAATTAATTTGATTTACAGTGGATTTTTGCAGAGATATAAGATAACCTATTCCACAGGACATACTTAGAAAATAAAGAAACCAAAATTTGAAACTTGAAAGCACAGCCTAGGGGCTGGTGCTCTGAATATTTCTTTGGGAATGCTACCCCAAAGGGGAAAGCATCAAGAAAAAGGATAGTCAGCCTGGAAAAGTCAAAGCAAGATGAGTTAGAGTTGGCCATCAATATGGGTCATTTTTACTCCATCCCAAATAAACTTGTAAAGGTTCTTTATAAATTTTCTATCCTGGGAAAGGAAAGGGAGCATTTACTCTTGATTCATGTCTACAATCGTCGAAAGGTAGATTACTAGCACACACAGTTTGCACATGTAGAAGTGCTGAGTAGTTTCCCAAAGTGGCCAAAGAAAACCAGTAAGAGATACTTGTACCTGAGACAAGACTTTTTCAGTCTATGCCTGTAAAATGTAGTGTTGAGCCAGTTTCTCTAGCAATGGTTGGAGTAAGAAGCGGGGCCAAGAGTAATTAAAATGGTGCCCAATTTCAAACCCAAGTTTGCCTGGCTTCCAGGCTTTTACTACTGCAACGTCTGCTTCTCCTAAGACAGAAGGTCTTTCAGGGACCCAGTTATCACACAGAAGGAGTCAGGAGGTCTCTGGGTGGTGAGAACTAAGCCCAGGATTATCTCCTGAGGAAATCATTACAACTTCCAGTCAAAGAACATGCCTATTGCAGCCTGACAGACAAACCAAAGCAAGACTTAGAAAGACACAGTATTGATGAAGTTGGATTCTTCCTTTATATTATTGGTAACATTTTATAATTTGTACATATTTGTCAAAACTGACACAGTATATGTTTGACCTAGGATAAAACACTGCATACTCATATGAGATTTCAGTAGTTTTAAAATGTTTAAAATCGTTTTTTTTTTCTGCTTAATGCAATACGTGTAACATAAAAACATACCCATTTATTTATGGTGCATATCTTTTGAAAGTTTAGCATTCTGAGAAGCAGTTTTAAATCTTCAACCATATAGGAAACAAACAGGAGAGAGTTGCTGTAATGAAAATAATACTCCAGAGACTACTAGTAAAGATTAAAAGACAAAATGTGGAGGGGTATTTTGTAGTTTTTATTTCTGAATTGTAACTTAAGAACATAATGAAACAGAGCTTCTCTGAATGAATTTTTCAGATGTTTATTCAACTCAGCATACTGAGTCACTTCTCCACTTCTTTTTGGGAACACTCTGGCAAACTTTTGGTCGTGAGTAAGAAGTGCAATGATTATTTTCTTAAAATTTATTCCATTATTCCTCCACAAGACCATCTGGAATAATGAAATGCCTGATTAGGTCATGGCAAGATTGGATGTGAATGGGTTTGGACTCCCAGGTGAATGGAAGATACTCAAAGGATTTGATCTTGGACTTGACAATCATTATCTGTGGGATCTTGTTCACTTCATCTAAGTTTCTCACCATAGTATCAGTGAAAATTGTACCTCAACATTATTGTGCGAATTATATAAATTAATATTTGTAAAATTCTGTGTAAGTTAATAGTTGCTGGATCAATGGAGAAGACTTTATTACTGATTTTTCAGTTCATAGATACCTCATGTTCAGGTTCATCTCTTGGTTATATCTTTGTCTACTAAATAAAAAATGAGAAATATTTATTAAAGGAAAGTAGTCAAAGCCTTTAATATTTTCATTCCACAGATTTTTCTTTAAAAAGCAGGTACTATTAAAAATATTTTTGTCTTAGCAAGGATTGATAAAACCATCAGAGTATAATCAGTAGGAAATCATATTCGAGATATATACATATATGTAATGCATGTATTACATATATATGTAATAGTAATTTTCATTTCTGGTTAAAATTGGAAATTCTAAAAGAAATGCAAACTTTATCTCCACAGAACACTTGATCTACATTACTATAATGTAATTATAATACACTAAAACTTTTCTTGTTTTAAAAAAAATTTTCTCCAATAACTTTATTATTGATTACAAACATGTTGCAATAAAATAATTTTGACCACATATAAATATAGTTTTTAAATGTTACATAATGCAATTAATGAATTTACCAAAGATGTTTTGGAAGCAGTGTTTTAAAAGAGTCCAAATTTTTGATAATGCAGAGGTATCTTTTATGGTTTATCTGATGTTTAAAAAACAGAAATGTCAAGCAAGTATGTATTTTGACCCAGATGAAAGAAGATATAAACACAGTTTTTGGATTTATGCATTTATCATCTTGCTTCAGTTCATGAGAGATTATTTCTGGTAACTGTGGCAGACTATTGTGTAATCAGGTAATGAATTTTTTTTTATTATATTCACATTGGCAGGCAAATCCTGAAAAAAGGAAACAAATATTGTAACCACCATTCAGTATATTTATCTTATCATTTCTTCCTTCATTCATAAATTCTACTCAGCATTATAATTAATATTGACATTGGATACTGTTTTGAATGTTTTATGGGAAATATAGTGGAGTCCATGCTACCTGGCTTTACCATAACACTGCTGATATTTTCCAGGTATAGCACACATACAATATGCTTAAATTAAAGTCATAGCTATAGATGGTCATTCTTACCTGCTTATTGTTGTATTGAGCATTCGATCTGGAAATGTGTTCTTATTTTCTTGTGCTACTTTTCTGCAACATGCTGCCACTATTTATTCTAAAGGATATTACCAAATATTTCACATATTTTTGGAAATTCTATCTGCTTACCGTAGAAAATGAGTTGACCCTTTGCAAGGTTTCTTCCTCGAAGGTTGCCTGCAATGCACTCATAGGAGCCTTCATCCTCTTGCTGAAAGTTCGGGATTTCAAGGATAGCTTGGGATTTGCTGTACTTGATTTTCCCTGGCAATGGGCTTCCATCCAACCTTCTCCAACTAATTTCAGGGACTGGACTAAACAGTTATGCCTCATTAGAATAGACGATGGTGTAGTCTTTATTACAGCAGGATAAAATAAGAACATCCTTAAAAAATAACTCTCAAGAAAAATAATTCCATTATAACTAGTTTTCAGATCATACAGTCATTCACCATTCATTCATTCAGTCATTTATTTAAAAAGTGATTAAAAGCTTGCCATGTAAAAGTCAGTATACTGTGTTCAGAGAATATATTTGTGAATGAAATAGACATGGTCTCTGCCTTCATGTTGCTTATAGACTAATGGAGAAACATGCCATAAATAAAGTAAAAACAAAGATGTTTGCAAATCTTGGTAACTGAAACAAAGGAAACAGGGTTCACAGAACCTAACAAAACTATCAATTTACATGTAGTGGGCAAAGAAATTCCTTCAGAGAATGTGACATTTAAGACTAAGCAGGATGCACATATATGACATATTCTAAGGCAAAAATGTTGATTCCTTAATAAAAATAAAAAGGTTGGCTCCATGTGAATTTGGAATACAGACTCCATGAACCTCAAAAGGCACTATATACTATTATATAAAGTAGTATATAGTAATAAAATAAAAATAGATTTACACTATATCTGTCTCCTGCTAGAAATGATTTATAATTATAATTCTTTTGTTTAGAGATATTTAGGCTAGTGTGTCATATCTAATATTTTCAGTTTAAAATGGATATCTGTTAATATACTAGTATAAATGCTCTAATATATGAAATCATGTATTTTAACAATAAGGAATGAGTTTTAGAATTCCTTGGTATAAAAGGTCTCACTATTATAGGTATAAGAAAATATAGACTATAAGTATATTTTTAACAGGAAAACATTCAATAATAAACTGATCACTTATAAAATAAATCTCTAGTCTATTTTCATAAACATCGCTTGTACTGTCAAATCATTCTTCATTCCTTATAGATTTTCAAATGGTTTACATATTTCTACTCTATATTTCAAAATAAGAATAATGATAGTAAGTCATACTGAAAATGAATTTGTAAGCCTTGTAGAAGAAGCAGGTTTTCTTCAAGTCATCAAAAATAAAGTGGGAGAATTATTCTATAATATGTAAAGTGGTTAACAAAAAAGGATGTGCAGAGTTTTAGCAATAAACAACTACAGAAAAGAGAGAGGCTTCAATTAAAGCAAGAAAACTGATGAAGCTCCAGAAATTTTTACTGGCAAAACATTAAGATCATCCTGTACATATTAATGATAAAGCCCGGAAAATCTTATCATGTGTTCACACTTACTTGTCAGAAAATGTGACTCAAAATCAGCATTTGTTATTTATTTTTCTCAGAACTAGCATGTACTTAGTTATATCTTGAATTTCTTAAATATAAAATAAAATAATTACTTTTCAAATTTTTGTTTTTGTCTTTTTAAAAAAGCTTTGAAACTTGCCACAAATTAAGGTTGAAATTTTAGTAAACTGGCATATTCCACACAATGATTAATCTCAGGTAACTGTTTTATAAATTCATTTTAGTGTTATACATGTAACCATTAAAAATGAAGTCCCAGAAAAAACTTATTTAGATAGAAAAAGACTCACAAAATCTGATAAATTTCATTATATGAGGTTTTATTATTCACTTTTGTGTGTGTGTGTGTGTGTGTGTGTGTGTGTGTGTGTGTATAGTATTATATAGACAGCATATGTGAGCATATTAGTGTTGTTATCTGTGGATTGCTGGGACATGAATGCCTTCTATTGCCCTTTTTGCTTACTTCTGCTTCCCTTGAATTTACTACAATAAACATGCATTACCTGTGCAATAAAGTCTTTCTAAAAATATTTGACAGAAAGAAAGAAAAAAAGAGGCTGTGATACTTGTCTGAATTCACAATCCTTTGTTTGCTTTATAAGACAGTGCGTCCAGAGGCTTATGACAAATACATACAAAATATCCAACTGAAGAAGCTTCAAACCTAAAGCATTCACACAAGAACAATACGTGAAAATTTAGTATTTTTCCCAAAGTTGTATCTTACCACTTTATATTGATTGTGACTGTAGAAGTCACTTTTTCACGCTATTAAATGTCTAACTAAAGACAAGAATTGACAATAGTAATTTAATAGTATTACGACACGTAACTATACTTCATCAACCATAAACTGGGTCAGGTACTGCATATATGTACAATATGTACGTGTAATTTTACTTACTTTTCCTATACCTAAAGAAGTAGAGCTGGAATGTGTTTCCATGTTTCCTAGATACTTAACCACAAGGCAGTATCGGCCCCCACAATTATTATAAGGCTATTCCATTATGTTCTAAGTATTTGTGGTTTTACAAAAGTGGATCTGCATTTTAAGGGACCCAATTGTGTGAAGTCAAAAAGAGTAAGTTCAAACAATCCCAACTTCCCAAAGCAAAAGAACTCAGGATAACACTGAATTTTCAGTGGACAAGCACTTTTTATTTGGATGGGGGAAAAAAAGGACTACATTTGATATACTATTCCAATATGAGCAGTATAGCGAAATGTGCTGAGGCTCCACTCCTATCCCTTCTAAACCTATATGCACCTCAGATCCACATGTGCTTTCACCATAGATAGCCTGTGCCTATAGCTTTCTCTCACAGAGAGAACAGACGATATCTAGGAATTTATATGCCCCACAAAAATATTCGCCAATGAACTGATTACTTGTAAAATAAATATCCAGTCTATCTACGGGATGACAGATACAGATATGCGGGCTGCTGGCCCAGGGACAACTCTTGCTGCAAAGCCACATTCTCTCCACACCGCTCACATGACAGAACCTGATTTACTTTCAGTTAACTATTGTTCCTTTGTTGCCTCATTTTCCACGCTCTTAGGAGTTTTCCTAAGATTTTGTATAATCACTTTCAAAAAAGTGATTTATCATTTTAGGATCTATCTCTTGAAAAATCAATTCATTAAAATTCATTTCCACTGTAATCATGTGCAAACTGAGTTATAATACCAACTCTAAGGAACCTGTACCTCTTCCTCATAAGGTATTTCTACACAGATATTAGATTTCTGTAGACATGTAATTCTGTGGTATAGAAGATAAGAAAGGACCAGAACACTTGTGAAAAACCATGCATTGTGAAGTATATTTTGAGAACTTACTGTTCTGTGGGGACAATATTATAGCAGAATAATAATAAAAGGCAAGGAATACAAAAGGAACATGAGTCTGAACAGAAACAGGAAAGATTCTCACTTATAAAAGAAAATATTCCCGAAATTGTTTTTTCTTATTCTGATTGTTTGCAATGATAAATATTTGTTTAACTATTCAATTATGGAGAAGGATCTAAGATTCAATGCTTTGGGTTCTTACATATTAGCTTTTCATTTTGAAGGTTACAAGAATCAGAGCCCAAAAGTCTAAATACACAGGGCATATGTGTTTGTTGTCTGCATTTTAATTTTTCTTTAAAAAATCAATCTTCCCTATTTTTAGTCATCTAACTTGAGTTGGGCAGACAACATGTTTGGCATTAGATGTTCATGAACACCTTGACTGTTCAAGCATGAAAACAAAAAACAAAATAAAACAAAAACCACAACAACAAAACAAAACAAACAAACAAGAAAACAAACAATCTGAGACAAGTAGACTCAATTCTGGCAGTACTTTAAAAAGGCCATCAAAAGGGGTTCCCTTTCCATTGGGGTTTTTTGAGTGGGATATCAACTTCAAACTTCTGGTCAACAATTTACCAGCAACTGGAGAACATCTTTGAAAAGCAAATCTAACACAGAAGAAAAAAATTGGAATTATTCACACATACCTATGTCAGGTTATGTTAGAACCAAAAAACAAAACTACACTAAACTAAACCAAAACTAACCAAAGCCAACGAACAAACAAACGAACAAAAAATCAACCTCTCTTTGAACAATTCGGTTTATGAATACATTCTCTATTTGTTTTAAACCAATTTGAATCACTTTTCTACTACTCTCCACCAAAAAGGCCTTCTCAGGGTCTGAAGGTTGAATTAGGTTAGTTTCTACTAGGTTAGTTTCTACCAGTGTGACTGAATTGTATGATATGATGGATTTGTCTTCATATCCCTATATTTCATGTTCTAATTATTTTAGAATCCTCACAACAACCAATCCATCAAGGATAATGGCTCAAAAGTTAAAAATGTTTATGTTAACAAAATAATTAATGAGAGAAAAAATAAGCAGTTTTGTAAGATTTCATAATTACTAATCAGATATTCAGATTTTCTTCAGATGTTATACCACTGCTATACTCTATATGAATGCCATGAACTTCATGATTATCATTGGTAATATAAGATTTAGAATCTGAGAGAACAAATGTAAAACAGATTTTTTAAATATATGCATTTTAATGAATAGTTTCTTCTTTATCTTGGAACTTATTGAACACTAAATGAACTACTTAAGATTTTATATATTCTCTTATCTGAATCTATTTCAAATTCGTCAAAGTATATGGGAACTGGAATGCATGAAAATGAAATTATTTTAGTAGTGGGATTTAAAGTTTATTACAAGATAATTTTTCTAAGACATATGATTCTGCGTAAATTAAAATAATAGATGTTTATAGTAAAGTTATAGTACAGCAGTGTACTACTATTCATGCATTGATTGGAGAAATGCACCTCTTATGTTTAGCTGCATTTTGTGGCACATTTATTAGCATTTCCTTTTGAATGCTTTTTTTTTTTTTTTTAGAATAGGAATAATAGTACATACGTGATAGGCTTACTATGGAAATTAAATGAGATAATCCGTGCCACGAATTTAATACACTGTGCAGCATATATGTTTTCGTTCATATATAGGGAGTTTTTTTTTTCCTCTGTTAAGGTCTCCATACGCTTAGGCATTCAATACAAATTGATTTCTGAATCATTCAAAAACTAAAATCAGACTTCCACTCTAACAATGAAATGGCCCAAACGCATGCATATATATTGCTCAAAGTAAAATTTCTGCAGCCCCTTCCTTAAGGTATGGGCCATGACACTTCCTACGGTGGTAATGTTCATGTCTTCACAAGAGCAGGGACCTCTCAGCTGAAGCACAGAGTGTACTGCTGGGGAAGACCTTTTTTCCCCTGGCTAGTCATCAAGGGACCATTTTGGTAGGAAGAATTAAGATACCCCCCTCAAAGAAAATCCCGTGTTAAAAAGCAGGCATTTTAAAATGATATTAATAACCATTAATTGAGTGTTTACTATGTACCAGGCATTGTGACAGATGGCTTCCATATGTCATCTGATTTAAATACTCAGCTGGCAGCTTCTAGCAATGCTAATTATCTTTTCAGAATGATACTCACGTTTAGGCAGATAATTTCTACTAAATTATTACCTGCCAATTCTCCTCCACTTGGAGTTTCAGAACAGGCTAATTTATTGTAATCTGCCTTCTAATTCTTTTGAGTCACCACCCTTTCAATTATAAGCACTAGTTGACTCTTCCTCTTTCAGTGGCTTCAGGCAATCTTTTTAGTTCTATCTAGTTTATCCATGTTGATGATAATGGTAATACATTATACAATGACAGTTCATTTTGGTTCAAAAAAGAAATGTATTTAAAATCAGACTCAACATATTAATAACACTAAAAATCCCATGGAGCAAGAGGGAGTTTTTAAGAGGCATTTTTAATGGAGATTATGATTAGATTAGAATAGTGCCATATTATAGAGTCAAAATAAACAGTGACATTATCGTTCTAACTACAGAGATCAGCCATTTCACTTTTAGCTCTAATCCTCCATTCTTCTTCTTTTTTTTAGAAGTCAAGCTTGGATGCAAATCTTAATAAAGAAAACCGATCTGAAGAATTCTGTCATCCAGAGTTTCCTCAGATCATGGATGAGAGATTCCTGAACATAGTATTTCAAAATGAGCATTGTGAAAGCTTTGTTTTACTGTGTTCCTATTTTCTAAATCGTTTGCCTGAAATGTGAATTTTCACGTTGTGAAATGAAACTAGATGATAAAAGTAAAGTTTTTTTCTTTGTTTCCTTTTCCCCATTCTGGTTTTGTGTTTCTTAAATAAGCATTGCCATAAATACGGACTTTTATTCCATTCTCGCATGTCATTATACTTTTACACAGAGTGAGCATCCTATTAATTTTATCTGAAGACAGAGAATACACTTGTTAACTATCTGGCCTAGTTCAACCTGAATCAGAAGTTAAATTAAAGCTCTCCACACACTAGTAGGAACGGTGCTTCAATCCTATACTTTTAGTCCATAAATAGAATTTTCATTACTAGTGCTATTTGAGAAAGCTTACATTTCTCTGCTGGATTTCTTAAACCTCATTACCCACAGCTTAAATTCAGGCCGTCAGAAATTTGAACTAGAGATTAGTACAGACATGTAGTTTCCAAAACTGCTTGTACTTGGGATTATTCTTAACCGGAATCTTGTTTCCTAAAATCCTGTCAGTGGTAATTTTCAATCGAAGAGACTAAGGCAGAATAACAAAACTAGCAATGAATGTCTTTTTAAAATTCTTCAGACTGTTCAGCTATCTGTTTTCGTTTCCTCAACTTGAAATACTCATATAAAGAGTCTGGAATATGAGATTGTTATAATTTGTATAAATTCATGAGTTCTGTGGAAAAGAAGTCTCCTTATTATGGAAAGAGGGAATTTCTTTTTTAAAAGACTGTTCTAAATGTAGTCATTCTCTTTACTGGTCAATGCTGATTTGGACTAAATGTGTCCTCCCAAAATGCATAAATTGAACTCCTCATCCCCGAGACAAAGGTGGTAGGAGGGAGGGTCTTTCAGAGGTGACTAAGACATACAGACTGAACCTTCATGAATGGGGTGAGTTCCTTTCTATAAGAACTACCAGGCAGCACGCTTATCTCTTTCTCCACGGGAGGACATCTCTAGAATGTGTTATCTCTGAAACAAAGTAGGACATTACCAGCCACTGAATCTGCTGATGCCCTGACTGTGGACTTTTCAGCTTCCAGAATTATGAGAAATACAATTTTAGCTTATAAACCATCTAGTCTGTGGTATTTTGTTTTGGCAAACTGAGGGGACTAAGACAGTACCTATATCAACTTTTTTATGGAGAGAAATTCTAAGGAATGGGCGTATTAGCTTGGTATTTGACACCACAGTTGCAGCAGCCATTTGCAAATTCACAAATGATTTGTTCATAATAGTAATGATACCAAAACGGCAACTTCTAGTAGAATAAAAGAACACAGGCAATATTTGTGAATACATTTAATTTAACTTGCTATTATACTAGGTATATAACAGTGATAGCAAACCTTTTAAAGACCAAGTGCCAAATGGCAAACCAAAACCAACTTAATTATTGCAAAGTGCCAAAATTGCAATGATACTTGAATACTGACATTTTATTTTAGAAAAAAAACAACTCTATATTGTTGTCTTTTGTCCTAAAAGAAAAACATAATAACACATGCCACAGGTTAGGAACCACTGGTGTATAAGGTCAAGTAAATAAGTATCAGTCAGAATATAATATTCTTTACTTATTTACTTGACCTTATACACCAGTGGTTCCTAACCTATGTTTAACAAAAAATAAGACCTAGTTACCTTGCTATCATTGATAAGAACAGAAACGGACCATCCTACAAAAATACGAATTTCATTATCAATTTCTACTCCTTTGGATTTAAGTAAAATAAGCACTAATTTACACATTAACCATAAACTAAACTCCACTATTTCACGATGTAGTAGAAGTGAACCTAATACTACATTTAGCAGATAATTACAGCTTTTCCATAATTTTATTAGTAATACTAACCATGATTAAGTATTTTGACTACTCATAGAGAAAAAGAAAATTTAGTCAAGGTAGGTAGGGACTCAGTGTCTTAAGTTACCTCGAATTTACATGACTTGAACTATCTCAACTCACAGGCATAAACTTTCATTTTTAAAAATGAGGGAGACACACTGAAATTACTATACTAATATTTGGTAATTCTATCATTATTATATCTAATATTTATTCAGTACAGATTACGTACTGGGCACTGTGCTAAGTGCTTCAGGGAAACTACACAATAATATTATTAAAATGTGATTGGTGTTGTTAAAATTTATAGGTGAGTAAATGGGGAGTAGGACAGTTTTGTGAACATGCCTGACATTACTGAGTAAACTTAGAAAAAGAATTTCAGACACAGTCTGCCTTTTCATAGACTTTGAACTCTAAACAACTAGGTCTTGTTCTCTTGCATAAACTAAGCAACTATAAGATCACACTGGGGTGCATAATACGTGCTTAGCAATATGTAATTTGCCTAATAAACTAATGTGCTTTGCAACCAGTAGACAAGAGTTCCTTTTCTTTTTTTACAGGGGAAAGATGATGAAATCATCGAGTTTTCAGTTTGTTTTATTAGGTTTAAAACATAGTGACTCTAAATTTTAGTAAATTCTTAAAGAAAGATGAGCTTCAAGTTTAGCAAAAAAATAAGAAAAAGAGTAACTTATTTTTTAGTTCAGCTCATTTCCGACTTAGATTTGAAATCTTTCTTTTCTGAAACTGCAAATAACTTTGAGGTGAGAACTGTGGGTCTCCTGAGAAACATAATGACAGACTGGGATGAAAAAGATGAAGACTTGCTTCCAGAAGTATGTATATTCTTCTTGGAGGATTTTTAGAAACTTTAGTTTAATTTTAGAAATAGCATTGTAAAAAATTAATTTATGCTTTTTGGGAAAAGATGGGAAGGAAAGTGCAATGCTGGCTTCAGAGTATATTATAATGACTTAAAGAGTTCACACACAGAAGGAGTCTCTGGTCTCTGAATGCAGCTGAATCTCTCCTGAGAAGAATTTCGCAAGATATTTGAGAACTTAGTATTTTATATTCACTTTAGCAGTAATTGCAATTTTCTAAACATTACCTGAGGAAGGTTGTATGGATGTGGGCAAAATATAGTCAGAAGAATATTCATGACATCATTGTATAAGATAACAAAAAAAATAGAAAGAAAACAGAAAACTAAATGTTCACCAGCAGGATGTTGACTGAAACTCTATTTGGTTTTAGAATAACTTACTGTCATTAAATACGAGGGTAGGGAAGACTATTTAATGACCTGTAGATATGCACACAGTATATTTTAATAATTTAAAAATGAAAATACAAAAGAATATGTGAGGTATTATACCTATTGTACTTAAATAAAATAAAACAAAATACTAGGAGAATATACTTAGTATATCCAAATGCTGAGAGTAGTTATTTACCCTCTGGGGAAGAGTTAAGTGTAAAGTTAATCTTTCTTTTTATTTGCTCATTTTTGGAATTTCTTTAATTTTTAGAATTATTTTTAAAATTGCCTTAAAGAAATATGTGTGACTTCTGAAATAATACAAAAATCTCACACTAAGTATGTTTTTGTTTTGTTTTGTCTTAAACAAAAGCCAACAGGACACATCTTAGTCCCCCTGTTTCCCTCTTTGCCTCAGGAGCTTTCATCACATGTTGACCTGGGGAACTGTGTTTTTCCTGGTCATTTTTGCTGTATGAAAAGGACTTTAATATTTTGTTACATGTTACAGATATTCTTCTCTCAATTTGCTTTTGTTCCATGCATTGTTGTGAAGACCATCTGTGCATTCCCTGGCTTTTGGCATTAGTCTGCTCCTTGGATTCAACCCTCCCACACCACCTTTCTTGTTCTATTTCTCACATAAGACTACACTAGCCTCCTCTTATCAGCAGGGTATACAGTCCAAGGCCGCCAATCATACTTGTAGTTGCAGACAGTACCAATATTTATATGTATTTTATTTTCATATATATATATATATATATATATATATGCTACTAAAAAACTTAATTTATAAATGATACAAGTAAAGGATTAATAATATCTATTAATACAATAAAACAATTTTAATAAGTTAGATGAATGTGATATTTTCTCTCATTCTCTCTTTTCCTTAAAATATCATTATATTTATTTCTAGAATTCTCTATTGAATATTTTCAGACCATGCTTGGCCATGAATAATTTGGTGGTTAAACTTAATTGTGTCAACTTCAGTGGTGTGGGACCCACCTAGGAGTTTAGTAAATCACACTTCCGTGTGCATTTTATAGGTCATGGAGGTATGACCATCAGTATACACAGTCCATGGCCTTTTTTTCTGGCACTGCTCCTGTGTTCTGCTTCCCAGCAGCCATGATCTAAGCATCTTTGTTCTGCCATGTCCTTCTGCCATGATGTTTCTGCCTTGGAGTCAGTCCATCATGGAATGAATCCCCTAAAACCATAAACTTCTCTTCTTTCATGCTATGGGTATTGGGTATTGTGTCTCAGTGATGGGAAAGCGACTAACAGAGAGAACTAAAACTCAATAAGTTTCTTTTGTGTATAAGGGAGGACCACAATACTTCAATTGCAAAATAAAATATTTCTTAAAGATAAAAGGGATCAAGTGATGGAGGAAGGGGAGGGATACGGTATGAAAAAAAAAGAAACTGGGATGTGTCACATACATGTACCAATTCCACATAAGGAATCTAAACATTGCGTATTGCAAACATGTACAAAAAAGAGCAGGGGATCAAGAGATGGGTGCAGGATGGAGGGAGAGAAAGAAAAGAGTGTGAAAAAAGGAATTATGATACAGGTACCAATTTCCCACAAGGAATGTAATCATTATGTACTACATACATGTACTAATAAAACTAAAATTTAAAAACCAGAAAAATATCTGTGATTGAAAACAGTAAACCAACAGAGAACACCAGTGAAAACAACAGTTTTTTCTTCGAAAGCATCAATAAAACTCATAAATCTTTAGCAAGGCTAAGAAAAAAAAGAAAAAGAACAGAAACCACAGATGACAAAAATTAAAAATAAAAAAGATGTCAACATTACTGAGTTCATTAACATTAAAATTTAGAAATATAATGAACTAACTCCTGAAAGATATAAATTATCAAAATTCTCCCAAAGAAATGAATAATCTAAATAGAACTATAATTACTAAAGAAACTGAGTAAATAACCAATAATCTTCAAAATTGGAAAGCATCAAGACCAAATGGCTTCACTGGTGAATTCTCTAAGCATGTAAGGAAGAAATAGCAATTCTCCTGCATGCTATTTGGAAAAGCAGAATCAGAGGGGACAATTTCTAATTAACTCTAACACCAGCAGTATCTTAATACCAAAACAAAATATCGACTTCTAAAAATGGAAAAATACAGATCACTATCCTTCAAGAAATAAATGGAAAAATCCTCAAAAGATATTAGCAACTTGAGATCGGCACTTTTTAAAGGATTTACATACTACAGTGAGGCAGAATTTTCTTCCAGATGTTCAGATAGGCTGAAACATTTCAAAATTTGAAATCTTTAACTCAGTAGAAGAAAAATCTTCCTATTATATCAACTGATGCAACAAACCCAATTATCTGGCAATGTCCAACAACCATTCTTAAAAAACTCGGCAAACCAAGAATTTATGGGAACTTTCTTAACTTGGTAAAGAATGTTTATGAAAAATGTAGAGCTGACATACTTGAATGGTGAGAAACTGATGCTTTCACACTAAGAGAGATAAAATGCAAGGCTACTTCTTCTCACCACTCATAGTCAACACGGTATTAAACATCTTATTTAGTGCAATAAAGTAAGAATATGAAAACAAATGTGCATACCTTAAAAAGGAGGAAATAAAACTACTGTGGTTTATAGATGAAAATGTAAAAATTTCAAAGAATCAACAAAAAATAACTCCAGAACTAATAATTAGCAAAACCTCAAAAACTGTGAGGTTAATATGATGTAGTTCATTACTTTCCTTTAAACTAGCAATTACAACTGAAATTTGAATAAAAAATACAATTAAAAATACAATTTGTATTAACAGAAAAATTGAAATTTTTAATTTAAATCTGACGTAATATATGCAGAATCTGTATGAAGAAAAATAAAACTTTCATGAAAGTAATTTTTTTCATGAAAGTAATTTTAAAAGTTCTAATTAAATTGAAAAATATACTATGTTCATGAATTGGAAGAAACAATATTGTTAGTATGTCAATTTTTCCCAGTTTGGTCAAAAGATTCAATGCGATCACAATCAAAACCCCAGGAATCTATTTTGTAGATAAGATAAAACTATTCTAAAGTTTGTATGAGAAGGAAAGAAAACAAAACAAAAATAGCCAATATATTACTGGATAAGCAAAACAAAATTAAGGTACTGACTTCAAGACTTATTTAAAGATACATTAACTATGCCAGTACAGTAATAGAAAGAGTTAACACATGCAACAGAAATGGTTCCAGAAACAGACTTACAGAAATGTAGTCAACATATCTTTGACAAAAGAGCAAAGACTATGTAACAGAGAAAGTTCATCTTTTCAGCAGATGCTAAAAAACTGGATGTCCACATGGTATGAAAAGAATCTAGTTATAGGCTTTCACAAAAACTGAATCAAAATGTATCACAGTCTAAAGTGAAAAACACAAAACTTGGGGCCAGGGATTTAGCTCAGTGATTAGAGTGCTTGCCTTGCAAGGACAAGGCCCTGAGTTCGATCCCCAGCACCACAAAAAAACAAACAAACAAAAAACCCCAAAAAACACAAAACTTAAAAATTCTAGAAGGGAAGAAAGGAGAAAAATCCACATAAACTTAGCAAGCGTGATGATTTGTTATATTTAAAGACAAAAGCATGATCCACTGAACAGAAAACCAAAATGAAGTAGTTAGACATAATTAAAATTAAAACATGTACTCTGCAAGGATGCTACTCAGACAATCCAAAGACAAGCCAAAGACAGGGAGCAAACACTGCCAGGGCACATATGTCAAAATCATTTGTAACTAAACTATAGAGAAATCTTCTAAAACTCAACAAAATTAAGTAGGTGCCTCATACAATATGGGGAAAAGATCTGAACAGACACCTTACAAAAGAAGATGAACAGATGACAAATAAGCATAAGATGTTCATTAACTTTTTAAGTAGAGAACTCCAAATTAAGACAGCAATGAAATACCACTACACACCTAAAAGAATGGTTGAAAACTTTTAAAGGAATTAAATGTTAGTGTGCTTCAAAGAATGACAAGAATTCTCATTTATTACTGGTTTGAATGCAAAGTGGCACAATATAATTATAGTTGAAATTTACTAATCAACAAATGAAGAGCAGTATGATCCATATGATAATGGACTATGGTCAGAGACAACTGTAAGAATGCATATTCATTGTCATATAACACAGATAGTTACACATAAAAACGTTGAGACAAGTGTATATAATAGGTGGTATACACACACATATTTATTTGCTCTGTCATCTGAAAGTGGCTAAATGACTGATTCTCCAGCCAAAAAGAGAAGGAACAACTAACACCCAGATACTGGTATCTAACATTATCCCTAATTAAAAAAAAATGTGGGATTCTTGGGGAATTATTGTTCTAGGAGTAGAGCAGCAAATACAGAGGGTGAACATGGATCATCCTGTAGTTGCAGGAAATAAGGAAGTGCTAACACATGTGCACACAAACACACACACATACACACACATGCTATTCCACAGATTGAATGAGGGTGTAACGAAGGTCAAAAGAGTTAACTAAAAGGGTTCTCAATTGTAAAAGCTAAAGCCATTTGGGCAGCAAAATAAAGAAAGCAGTACTGGATTATGCAATTCCATAATGATATATATCAATTATTGAAAAAATTATTAAGTGGGAGTTAAATGACCAGTCTTCCAGGCAAAATTCTGAATAGTGTATACTCATTACCCTACAGGAGGTGAAGTACAACTCTTCACTTGTTAAATAAATGCTGCACATTTACACCTCCTTTTAAACAATCAGTATGGGAAGGAACAAAAAGAGTAATCGTACAGTAGAAAAGCCTAATAAAACTGACTTCTGCCAGGTAATTGACCAGAATCAGCAGTCATAAATTATACTGATAGAATGGTAACCATATTATAATATGATAAAAATGGTATTATGCTTCTGCTTTGTTCCTCCTTGAAACCTGTAATCACAGTCTGATTAGAAGAAAAACATGAGAAAAATTCTTACTGAGGGACATCCTACAATAAAACTCATTATCTCTCCTTAAAACTCTCAAGGTCATCAAAAATATGTCAAAGTTTGAGACACTGTTATAGCTAAGAGAGCTTAAGGGGACAATACTAGTCAATGTAAGTGGTGTGGAATTGTGGAATGGAAAGACATGGAGTAGGGCTGGGGTGTGAATCAACAGCACAGTCCTTGCCTGGGATGTCTGAGGCCCTGGGTTCAAACACCAGTACAAAAGGGGAAAAATACATTAAATCAATACATTACATAAAAAAATAAGAGAATCTGAATGAAGTATAAACTTTAGTTAATAACAATTCATCAGTATTAGTAAATTAACTGTAATGAATGTACCCTACCAAGGTAAGATGTTAATAGGAAAAACTATGTATGGATTTATAGGATCATTTTAACTAACTGTTAAACTGTTAACAGTTATTAAAAAATACCATAAATAATAGCCTAAAATATACACTTCCAAAAGCAATTGAGAGTGATCTTCTATGATCTTAACTGAACAAAGGGCAGCAACACAGAGATAATCGGTAAAGTACCCACAGTGAGGATTCTTGAATCTTCCTCCATTGAAAATCTGTAAGGAAAGAGCCAATCCCAAGAGAAATGTATGATCTTACAGTGTTGTATCTGTCCTGTTTTCATTACCCTGTAGCTCCCCAGAGTTTTAATATCATCTTTATTTCCCTAGAGTCTAGTGGCTGTCCCTAGTGAATATTTCCTGAATGACTAACTAAATGAAGGAATTATGGATTGAATGACTTATTCAATATATAAGTGCTGATTTAAGAAATACCTGGTGTGCAATTTGCCCAAACAAGTGAGTAAGGGTATGTCAACAATCTTTACAAAGACCAAACACAAACATTTTAAGTGATAAGTTCATTACACTGGGAAAGTCCCTGCAGATCATGTTAGGCAAAAAGTATTATATAGAAACGATCTCCTTCCCTCACTTGTATTCCTTTTTAGCTCCTCAGTCAAAGCAGCTTCAGTAGTTCCCAGGATTGATAAAATAATTATTATGGACTGATTGCTTATTGATATGGAAGAACTCTCCTAGGTGAATTTAGTAGTATTTGTGGTCCTTCAATGATCCTGCTATATCTACCTATCCATCAATTGATCAATCTACTTTTGCCTTCATTATACATATAAGAACCTGACTAATATTACCCAGATATTTACAGGGAGGGGAACTTAGAATTTAAGTTCTTATCCTTTGCATTCAAAGTCCATAGTCTTTAGAGAACATCACGTTGCCTTCGAATCCTAATAAATCCACTAATAAACCATTCATTATTAGAGTGAATGTATGTAAAACTGTGAATTTAAAATTGGGTTTCAGTATAAATACTGGCATCAATAGGAGAATTATATAGTACAGGAAGATACTCTGTTCTCTGCCCTTTCAGGGAGGGGAACCTAATTATTAGAGATTAAGATTGGAAATGATTACAATACTTGAGGGATTAAGAAACAAAAATAACTGTTAGGGGTCTGAAAAAGCTCAGTGCACCTACCTTGATTTAAAAACGCTACTGTCATCCTGAGTGAACTAATGAGCCTTACTGTAGAATAGTGCAGAATTATGTCCGTATACGTAAGGAGAAGAGCAAACACGAAAAGAGCTCTTCTGTCATCTTAAAGTTCTGGAGCACCTAAAGAACTGTGATGAGACTAATTTACTGTTTGGTATTAATAGCCAAGCTGGGTATCACCTGCTTCAAAAATGAGAAAAAATAAATAAGATAGACACGTACACAGAAATACAGTCCCCTGTGTAGTGCTTTCAGAACACATAGGAACACTCAGTGTAGCTGCTAATTTTATTTACATTCCAGAGCATGAAAACAAAGTTACTAAATTAAGAATTTTTTTAAAAGAAAATGCATTTGGTTTTTAAAAGCATCAGAATAGAGGAATGGGTGACAACAGTAATTCTTTCACTAAATACAAAAGTTGATATTTTCACCAAGAGACATACAGATCTGTCTGTCAATCACTCTACATTTGCCTGGCCCTCTACCTGGAGCTTCTCAGGGTGTTGCACAGTGCAGTTAATTTGCAGCTTAGATAATCAAGAATCAGCCATGTTAAGCAAATGAGATAAAGCTGAGAGCTGAAACCTGTGCTCATGTCAGCTCTCAAAACCAAACACAGAAAGAGCCTTACACATCCCAAAAGTCATAGTGATCATGGTTCAGGCAGGTATTTGTATTAGTTGTTCTACACTCACGTGAGACTGTGGTGGTTTACAACAGTTAGATCCACTACTAATCACTTCTGTCAGCATTCCCTAAGCCTTTCTGTCTAGCATCCTATTATTTCGATCACTGTGGTTGAAATTATGTGTTTTGAGTTCTTCTTAGTAATCTGTAGCATAATTTTTGAAGTGGTGTAAATTAACATCGTCACACACACACAAAATAGTGGATTTCATTCTCTTCATTGACTCTGCATGATTTTTTGAAACACTTACTTCTTTTTATTAAAACTTAAACTTTAAAAAGTTAATACTTGGAATCATTTTGTCATTTTTAATGTATAAAATTAAATCCTTATTGCTGAAATATTAGCAGATGATATACAGACAATATATCCATAATTCTATTCTGAAATGTAATTGTTAACATTTTGCTGAAATTGTCAAGCCTTTTTCTAGTAAAATAGCTGCATAATTAAGATCCACACTGTATCTGCATGTGGGGCATTAAGTCCTACTATTAAAAAGGTAAATTGGTACAAATGTTAAACTGTTATGATTGAAGTCAGAATCCCTGAGAGAGAGATTTAAATCCCAGATCTGTGCCTGATACTGGCTGAGTCACTTATCTTCTCTGAACCTCAGTGTACATTCGAAATGAACACTAAAAACTCTATTTGGACATGGAGAAGAAATCAGGACTGCACTTACATTCCCGCTGGAAAAGAACACATACCTGAACAAATGTATATGGGAAAATAATTTTTTCTAGTAATTTAGCAACTAGAGCGCAGAACTGGAACCCTAGAAGAGGGGAAATACATGAATTAAACTTCTGTTAGCCCTTGTCTTCTGTGCAGAGGTGCTTTACAGCTTAGGAAGTGAGGAGGCGAGAATAGAGAGTACAGGATTGTTTCATGAGTGGAGAAGACAAAGGTCAGAAATTGAAGAGAATAAAGTGACTGAAATGAAAGAGCAGAGTATAAAAATGTTGGCAGTACAAAAGTAGCCTGACCTAGAGACCTGCACAGAAGTGGTGTCATACAACATCAGGCAAAGAACAGTTTTCAGAGCTCAAACAGGGCTGGAGGAGGCTACAGTTCCATTAGACAAGATAACAAAGAATTAATGGACATTTGGAGACTCCAGTAGGGAGACTGAGTAGTAAATTTCTTTTAAAGTTTACTATGTAACCACTATTAGGAAGTTTAACAATAAACTATAGAAAAAGCAATCATATTCATAGTAATTTAACTAATATAACAAATCCAATCTTTATGTAAATACATTATAACCCAGCATTCAATAGCATAAGACTTCACAATGTCTAAAATTTCTAGAAATACAAACCGAAAAAAATGAAAATTATGATTTGAACTGAAAGTAGTCAACAGAAACAGACTCATAAATGACTGAGCTGACAGACTTAGCAAACAAGAGATGACTGTCAGAATCCATAGAGCTCTGCATAATAGCAGGGAATTAGAGTTGAAACAACTGCAAATGCCACACTGTATTTAAGAAGCTGCTTGTAGGGAAACCCAAAGAAGCTGCCTGTAGATGATAAAAACAAGGACATGAGAAAGTTTAGCCCTTGACAGCACAACTACACTATGTAGTAAACACGGCCTAACTACAAGCCAAATGAACGTGGAACTTCGCCCCAAAACTCCTCTTACCTCAGTTCATTTTACCCAACAGGTCATGTCCAGGTATCAAAAAAAAACCCTACAAGGGATGCTAAATCCACCCTCTGAAGAGGTAAATCAATGAGCAGAACTGGATGCAATACAATACAAATTTTGGAATTATCAACTGAGAATTTAGAATTCAGTTAAATTAGCAAGCATTAGAACTTAAAATCACTATGATTAATACGTGAGAAGATGTGATGAAAACAGCAAACAAAATGCAAGAACTGATGGACAATACAAGCACAAAGATAGAAACCAGAAGAAAGGATCAAAAGCAATCCCAGAAATAAAATACACTGCAAGACAAATAAAGAATGCCTCAGGTGCACTCAGTAGTTGGCTGAACATGGCCAAGGAAAGAATAAATTAATGAAAAGCAGTCATAGTAGAATTTTCTAAATAGAAATACAAATAAGAAAAGACTCATAAAGAATGATCAGGATATAAGGTATCTTTTTAATTCCTTTTAGATGTAAACATGGAAATTCATAGTGATTATAAGCGTGTTTGCTAATGATCATATTACTCTTGAGAAAATTGGAAAGGGAAACTGCTCTCAATGATTTCAAAAGCAGTTATCTCACCGTTTACTCAAAAGTTCCTAAATTCAGAATAGAAGTGTAATTGAAAGTGGTTCCTTATTTAATCTATGCCTTAGTATCTTGTGCCTTAAGTATCTCATATAAAATGAAAAGTTGATGTGTCCTGTGAGATTATAAAATAACAGTCAAACCTTGGATTGTGAGTAACTTGGTTGGTGAGTGTTCTACAAGCTGAGCAGACATTTCTAAGTTTGAACTTGATAAACAAGCATTGTCTTGCAATACCATACTGTAGCAGTCACATCTATCTTAATATGATCAAAACTGGTTCTCCTCTCTCTCACTTGCTCCTTTGATATACAGATGCTTTGGATTACGAGCAGAACAAATTATTCTCTCAAACTAAGGTTTTACCATATAGATGATATCAAACCACAAATTATTAGTTATTTGTGCTTAACCAAGTATTTCCATCAGATTCCTGAGGATTAGCCTCAGTAATTTTCTAAGTTTTGTTTTTACTATGTAAAGGAATATTTTTTAAGGAACCAATACTTGCTGTTGTAAAATATAATAGAATACGTTAGTAATGTTCTTTTCTGCTGTTATCTTTCATAGATTTTCTTTCTTAATAACCATCTAATTTTCTCAAAGTATTTTGCCGGCAAGTGTTTAATATTTTTTGTAAACCTCAATTGCTGAGAAAGCTTAAAATAGTGTTAAATTCATTATGTCTTAAAAGGCAGACAAGAGAAACTGATTTAAGTGTCTATTTGTTACTTTCCTAAGAATAATTTCATCCATCAGTAATTATTTATTAGACAATTGCTACGAGTCCAGTACGGTGTGAAAATAAAATATGACCACTTCAATCCATAAGAAATGAATAATATGAGATGTTTAATTCAAAGATATACAGAATTTTATTTATGGAACCAAAACGAAAAGATTTAGTACCCAGCAGTTTTTGGACTGCTGACATTCAGTTAATGAAAAGAATGATACTTTTAAGGATGTTTTGCACTTTGGAAAATAACTCTATTTCTAAATATGATGCCACATTAGAAATAGACTCTGAATTTAAAGGTAAGACTCAAAGCTCATGGTGAGAGCTGACTCCCTTACTGCTCATACGGTGTTCTGCAGACAAGCATGACCATGACTAGTAAGCTCATTAAATGGAGAAATCTGGTCTTACAGTATCAGAATCTGAATTTAACCACACTCCACAGTAATTCATAGATACACTGACTTAGAAAATAAAAGATCTGGAAACTCTGTATTTTTTCTGGAGCTTACTGGTGTTTAGTCATAAAAATAAAATCTGAATATTATGAAAAAGTAAAGAGATGTTTTGGATATTCCATGCAAAAAAAAATGCAGATATTCTGCTGGCTTCAATTATTCCAAACCTGTTCCTGGTAAACACTTGACCATGTAAAGCAAACTACCCAGGGCACTACGGGGACAGGTTGGACTCAATTCTGATTATCCCCTCTGAACAATGGAGTTTAATTAGTCTTACTTTGGAAATGAACAGTGCGGATTTTTCATTTATAAGATCAGCTCATTAGTGAAGGAAGTAGACACTCCAGGCAGTGCACTTGTGGATGTAGAATAACAGGAAGTGAAGGATATGTCGAAGGTTTAATGACTTGTCCACCATCTTATACAACTACACATACTCTTTTACAATGTGCTGACTTTAATGGGGCTCATTATATGCAAACTAAAAGAAATGTCAGCACATTTAGAGGAGAATTACAGTCCCCATCATTTTCAGAGTATGAGACATGTTTGTTTAAATTCCAATCAGAAAGTTCCACTATTGCCCAGCATTTGAAATCTATTTGGTAATTTACCTTAGAGCAATGTTTGAATAATAAAAAGGTTTTAAAAATTTTTAAGGCAACCAGTTTAAAAAAAAAAAAAACAACACAAAACAACACCTTACTTTCCAAGGGCAAAGCATTCCAGTTTTACAGATGAATCCTTTGCAGCTTGTATAGTTTCAGGAAAACGCACTTCAATCTTTGGTTCATACTCCCCCATCACACCTGTTAAATATCAAAAGAGCTAGCAGCATTTCTGGAGAATAGAAGTTTTTTTATGAAGTAAATGCTTCATTAACAAAAACTTGGTTATTTGATCTTAATAAAAATTAGTGTTTCCAGTCAAGAACTGGGTACATGCTTTTGAGTTTTCAAAAAAGATCCTTCCGTAGTGATATCCAGGCCCATCGGCCTTTCCCCAGCCTCATGGGACCAGATCCAATCAGGAATGAGGAAGTTTTCAGTTAAATCTGGACAGTCTGATGTGTAGCACCACAGTCCAGAGTATCGGTATTTCTGCAGCAAAACATGTGAAGTAATCACACAAATTAAGATTAAAAGATAAATATTTGTTTGCCAGTACAGTGAGGTTTTGCTGCTTAGTGTGCTGTACACTTATAAAGATTTCTGTTTTAATAGTTTTAAAATTTTCAATAGAGGGTTTGTGGATACAGGCTAAGTTTAAATTAAGACAGTGTCTAATGTATGGTACTTATACTATCTACAAGAGGTGTTATAGCAAACAGAGATCGAGCTCCAGGCTACCCTCATCACCTTAACTAATATTATTGATGATGACACATTTAGATCTTTAAGAATTTGATTATTTTTACTTATATACTGAACATTAAAGTGATACTTCTTAAATAGATTTTTGGCAGCTGATACAACTGCACAAAACATGAACATTACAACATAAATGTAAAATAAAAACACCTAATTTCTAAGAATTGATTATTGTAAGCATTTACAAAATTTACGGTTGAGAAAGTAAAGGGAACTACTTCATTCAACAATGCTAGTAGGTTTTATTTTTCTAATTTTATTTTCTTGACACTGGATACATCTTCCTTGCTAACTAGTAAAAGAGATTTAGTTTAGTATATTATGTAAAATGCTACTCGTCTTTTTTTACCATGAGAGTGATGAAGGGAATAGAGGGATGGAATATAAAAGGAATTAACTGGGCAATGAGAATAAAGTGTTGACAGAAAAAAAATGGAAAAACATGGAAGAATCCTTAAAAAAATTGTTAGTTTATGAGTTCCTCCAGTCATTTACACTTGGTGAAAGGGAGAAAATGGACTTTAGAATGAATCTAATGGTTGCTGAAATCTTAAATAAGACCTTGCAAATACATCTGGGTGGTTAGTGAATATGAAGGCTCCTGCATATGAATTTCCTCTATGGAGCTGGTTTCATAGTTCTGTAGGCCTTTATTAGCATCGTATTCTTGCTTGTCTTAAACTCTTTGGGGGGTAGAAAAACTCTATGAGGTATTGCATTCCAAGTCCAAAACCCAGCCATAAAATGCACTAACTGATTTTCTATCTTTACATGTCCCACTGTGAGCATTTAATTAAAAAATCAACTTGAGGATTTTTTCCACTTCATTGGCTTTCTAGCTCTTTAACTCTTACACCAGCTATGACTTGACTAAGCTACACACTTCATCAGAGACCAATCTGAGCTATGTTTCTTGGACGAGTCAAATTAGTATTAATCTTACATTTTTATCCTTCTTTACAATGTTTGTAATTAATGTTGGTTTGCTTTGGTTTCCTTTGATATTAACTTTTTCCCCCATTTGCCAGCAGGTAAACCAACAGGGAACAAAAAAGCAAACATGGAAATGAAAAGGGTCCCTAAAGACAGACTGCAACAATGTTCATTAAAAATACACTGATACAAGTATATAAAATCGGCAGCATCCACACATGCACACATACACACATGCCAGCTCCCCCAAACGAACATCACATTTACAAACTAGCCCTTAAGCAAAGAAAAGACAAGCTGCTCCAATGCCAGAAAGGATATGGCTCAGTATATCCAGAACCATGTATCCTATAGCACGTGGGTGAATGTGTAAATTGTTATTTTACCTTTGTTATCAATACCTGATTTTCATTACAGTTGTGAATTGAACCTTAATTTTAGGTGATCTGGCTCCACTGGACAGGAGGAAAGCAGAGGGCTCTGCAAATTTCCCCACGCTTTAAGAGCCACGACATATATTCCCGAGATAACTCATTATCTTACCATCAGTGCGCTGCACTAAAGGTGTGGGCGGACCTTGAACACTTCTTTGGGCCTCCTTGTTTGTTACAAAGCAAGTGTAGTTGCCCACATCTGATGGTTCTACTTTGGCAATGTACAAATTTCCTGTCTCTTGAGATACAAACCGCCTGTTGTCTTCTTGGACATACAGAGGGTTATCATTAAAGGTCCAGGCATAAGATAAATCTGAAAAAGAGAAAAGACAAATGCATTATCCTTTCTACATTCATTCTTGCCTGGCAATTCTGTGCTCTACTTCTCCATACGTTGAATAAAATTGTGCCCCTACTTGTCTATGCATAGATACTGACCTAGTATAATTCTAATAGTGCTTTATATATACGTATATATTATTTTGGAAGGCGTATTACGTGTTTGCCCAGTTCATCACTATCCTTGTGAGATTAAGGATATGATGATAGGCTGTCAACGATGAATTTGCTAAGAAAACTCTAAGATATATAAAGCATTACTGGCTCAAAAATACAAAATGAATTTCTTCAGTGATACTCATTTTGAAGCAGTTTCTCCAATGTGTTACCAGAAGGATTAAAATACTTAGGAGTATTTGTTAAAATTCAAATTAAAAATTTAAATTAAAATACTCTACCACAAATCTTGGAGTTTGTTATTTGAATTTTGTATAATTTCTGAACATCTATTTCATGACAGTTTTAGGGCTTAGAGTATAACAAAGCAAAACTTGCACCCTATAAAGCGCACACCAGTCACTTCTATCGACGCCAGTGTGGACAATCTCAAGGTAAGACAACATTTGTGTTAATGGGGTGGGGACGGTGGTTACAAGGCTCCCAAAGAAGGAGACAACAATGATATTTTTTCAAAAACGACTCCTCAGAAGTAATTCCAGGTTGAAACCAGCAGGATGAATGAGAACTATCCAAATAACAGACAACCAGACAAGTATTGCTTAGAGCAAAAAAACAGAATATGAAGATGAAAGAGAACATGGATTTCTTTAACAAAAAGATCAATTAACCCTTCTCTGAAAAGTTTGTAGATAAATGTAAATTATATATGTAAGATAAGATGAATAAAATAAAATGCACAGATTTTAAGTATTCATTTTAATTAGCTATAAAAATTATACACTCTTAAGGAAATTCCATCTCAAATTAAAATACCGAACATTTATATTTCTTGAGGAAATAGCTCATGGTCCTTTTTAGTCAATCCTCTACCATGGCAAACGTCATCCGATTTCTATCATTAGATTATTTTTGGCCCTTCTAATAGCTCATAAAAAAATGGAATCAAACTGTGTATATGATATTGTCTTTCTTTTATCTGACATTTTTAATACCTAGTTATGCTGTTATAATTATCACTGCTTCCTTCCTGTCATTGCTAGCTAGTATTTCATTTTATGCATATACCACAATTTGTTTAGCCACCTTCCTGCTCATAAACAATGAGTTGTTTCCACCCTGGGGCTATTAGTGAAAGTAACATTTAAAATATAACACTTCCTTTGTACATTTGCATTATTTTGCTAAGTTCCTGGGAGTAGATTCTAAAGTGGATGCATAACTACAAGATACTGCAAAATCTTTACCAGTTTTAAAGAGGTTGTACAAGTTTATGCCTCCAGCAGGAATGTATGAGAGTTTCAGATGTAGGACATCTCACAAAAATTATGCTGTCAATTACCAAAATTTTTTGAGCAAAGAAAAATATTTTTGTATAGTAAGATATTCTCTTATGAGGTGTGATTATATCTGAAGGCTAAGCAATCAGAGTACTGTAGAAATTACATAGAATAGAACCATATCCAAGAAAATAGAAAAAAAATTGGTTCAAAAGAGATGACAAAAATAAGTGACTTATATAGGTAGTGGGGTTGGAAAGAAGATCATTCTATAGTTAGGTCAAAAATAACTTCATCTCAATGAACACACTCATGGGAATGACAGGTCACAGTAGGGCAGTCCATGGAAGTAGGCGACTCCTGTCTGGGCAGAGCCCTCGTGTCATGTATGTCATCTGTATTTATGTTAAAAACTGGTTCAGAAGCATGACATGATGGAGACAAAAGAATGTAATTACTTCTGCTCTCATTTAACAGTCTATATCAGGTGGAATCAGTACACCTGAAACACAGGATACTAACACTACTGAACTTAAATTCTCCAAGTATATGGTGGGGATACAAATCAATACCTGTTCTAAATTAAAACTAATCTATAAAGAAAATCTTTGGTAAATGGGGGTGAGAGAATATTACTTTATCTTCCTTTTTGCTATGTGTGTGTGTTTCTTACATATGAAGCATTAATAATACACTCAAGGAACCAGATTTTGTGAAGAAAGGAAGAAAAAAGGAAGTGAAGGAAGAAAAAAATAAGAAACATGAAACAAGAAGAGTGAGTCTATCAAGAAAAAGATCATTCAAAGTGAGAAGAGGGCAGAGAATGTACTTTCTTGTAATAATCCATAAATGATGTCAATACAAAAGAAATCCATCTATGCTGACAGAGTTATGATGTTATTCTCAGAAAAGAAGAAGATATGTGACAAAATATGACAAGAAACAGCATCCATAAAAATTCAACTTATGCGTGAAATATGAAAATGCAAAAAGCAGCATTAAGCTTATAAATGTAGTCAGGAAACAAAAAGCAACTGATAATATGGAAAAAAATGTTAAAAGTCAGTATGTTCAGTCTTTCCAATTAAAAATTATGTATTTCAGTGAGGGAATTGTGTTTTTATAGTTCATACAAATGGTTATGTTTAAAAACCTGTGGATATATATGGGTGCTACGAAAGACGTTTACTCTGTACATAATGTGTTTCGGTCACATTAGAATTTTAAATTAGTATGTAGTGTTTGTTTAAATTGAAAAGGAATCAACAGGATGAGAATGGTGTTGAAAGGCTAAATGCTAGAATGATCTACAGTTTGTAAAAATAAAATGAGTAATATCTCTTATTCTTACTCTGAAGTGTTCGAAATGGAGTATTCCATTTTATTCAATCATTGATTCCCCAACCTGGTATACATTAGATTCGGCAAAGAAGCTTGTTAAAATACAGATAGTTAACTCTACTCCTAGCAGTGTGGTTTCATTATATCTGAGTGAAGTGTCAGGTGATCTATATTTTCAACACCCTCTACATGACTCATCCCTTTGAAGTGTATACCATGCTTTCAGCACTCTTTATTGAGGTGGGAATTAAAACTCTCAAGTGTTATCAAGAGATAGACAACACAATGCACCAAAGACTAGAACCCATGTCACAAAACAAAGTGATAAAAACCTAATTTTTGATGCTGGGAAAAAATATTTTGGTAGAATATTAGGGCTGATTAGAGCTATCTTTAGATATTGAAGCATTGCCATGTGCACAATGTGTTAAATAAAGCTCTTCTATCAATGTCCATAAGGCAAAAGTGGAACTTACAGCTGCTGGGGGTTACAGAACACTGTCTGGTGCTTGATAGAATTTAATAGCCCAGGTATGGAAGATTTGACCCTCAGCTTGGCACTGTTGTGAGGTAATGGAAGCGGAAGAGGTGGGGCCCAGTGAAAGGTCTTTCGGTCACTGTAAGAGTGCTCCAGGGGGCACAGAGAGACTCTAGTCCCTTCCTCTTCTCTTTTGCTTCACAGCCATGAGGTGAGCAGTTTTGCTCCCCCATGCGCTCCTGCCATGGTTGCTATCTCACTGCCAGCCCAAAGCAATACAGCTGACTGATCTCAGACTGGAACCTTGAAAGCTGTGAGCCCAAACAACCCTATCTTCTTCCTAGCTGATTACTCATGTGTTTGTATCCTAACAAAAAGCTCACTAACACAGATGCTGTAAATTTTAGAGTTACATCAGCGGATGTGCAAGGTATCCAG
The DNA here is from genome assembly GCA_004026905.1 of Hystrix cristata. Lineage (NCBI taxonomy): Eukaryota > Metazoa > Chordata > Mammalia > Rodentia > Hystricidae > Hystrix > Hystrix cristata. The sequence continues at coordinate 79,140 of PVJO010005916.1, forward strand.
TTCTACCATTACAAGCTATCAAGTTCAACATAAATAACTATTGCATAGGCTGCTGCCAAAGAAGTGCACAAATAATTATTTTTCCAATAGATTGGGTTAAACATATGCTTCTACAAATGGTCAACAGCTCCCTCAATATTTCTTTGATCTCCCTGAGAGTCTATGCTTTCAGATCATGTACACCTAAATGTATCTACTTTTTTATATTCAAATACATGCTTTGACATTCATGTCCTGTTCTCACGTATTGAGTGTTCATATTTTTTCACTAGTCCCTACTGGGGTCCTTCATCATTCCATGTAGTTTCTTGCTTCTAAGATTTTGCTAATGTCCTTCGCTGCCTCAATTCTGAGCCTGTTCTCTGTACGCACGGAAGAGATGCTCAATGTTTTTGTATGAAACCAGAGAATTGTCTGAATAGTAAATTTTTCCTTACTATAAAAAAGAAGGGGGAAAAAGTAGTTCAGATTCCCCTGTTGTCATTGACTCTTCACCTTTTGAGCCTTTTGTGAAAAAAGACAATCTTGACAAATTCTCAGGGCCATGTCTCAGTTTAGAGATCCTTATTCAAGGCCTTTTTTGGGGAGAAGAATAAGCTTTAGCTTTCTGAAATCCAGTGTAACTCCTTTCACTTAACAGAAATTACAGGTTACCACTAGTGCCCAAGAAATCTTTGTATCCTTCAACCTATAATCTTTGGGCCTGAAACTGTAATTTTCTTCTCTCCCTTGGTGAATTCATTTTTATCTTAGCTACTAAACTTTTCCAATCTGTTCCTACATATGGTGTATCTTTCTTCAATAGTGGAATATTTAGAAGCCACTGAAAGATCTAGTCCAGAAATAGACAAGAATATATAAAAGTTGTAAATTTCAAAAGTACTTTTGTTTCAACCTCCCAACCATTGTTTCATGCAGTTAATACAGTATTACTAATATACCCATTAAACAAAAGTGGGTGCTGGCTCTAGGAGTACAAAGGCAATTCCCCTAACTCATATTGTTCATATATGAACGGAGTAGGATGTAAACCTTGATATGCCAGAAGTCAAATCCCTTCTCCTTTCCCTAACACTGTTTTTCCACTTTTCTACACATCTGCAGTTGATCTTATTTTTCTTTATTTTGCCCTTCTTTCTCACCTTCGGACTTCCTTCTAAACTCTCATGTTTTCTGTGTATCCAACCCAACTCACATGCACAGAAAAAAGGTCCCATCACCCATTGCCTGCCCCATTAACAATGCCTATCCTATGCCCCATGACCCAAAAATCTCGTGGGGTAAAAGGTTAATCTACCATTTTAAATTACTCTAAAAGATTTACTGGGACATTGTCAGGGAATCAAATGCACATAAAATCTTGAGGAAGTAATTATTTCCACTACAGTAAGCCTATGTAAGGCAGATGTTCTAAAAACTTATTAAAACACGAACTGTAGATCTGTAATTCCAGTACTCTGGGAGGCAGGAGGATCCCAAGTTTGAACCTAGCCTGGGCAACTCAGCAACTTAGAGAAACTCTGTATCAAAATAAAATGGGGGGACGTGCTGCTGAGAGTCAGGCATGGTGTTGTACTCCTGTGATCCAGTGTCACAGAGGCTGAGGCAGGAGGATTGCTGCAAGTTGGAGGCTAGCCTCGGCTATACAGTGAGAGGAGGCCAGCTGGAACTACATCATGAGACCTTGTTTCAAAAAACAAAGTGTGTGGTGGGTTATTGAGAAATGACTTATGATGAAGGCCCTGGGTTTGATTTCCAATACTGCGAAAGCAAAAACAAAAGCAAAAGCAAAAACAAGACAAAACAAAACAAAGAAACAAACAAACAAAAAACAAAACTACCAGGTCCATCCTCAGGCTACCTGTTTTCGTACATGTGGGGAAGAGCCAGAAAATATTCCTTTTTTCTTTTTTTTTGGTGGTGCCGGGGATCGAACTCAGGCCCTTGTGCTTACAAGGCAAGCACTCTAATCACTGAGCTAAATCCCCAGCCCCGAAAATATTCTTAAATGACAAATTTCCTGGGATACTGATACTGGAGTATGGAATTACATTTCAAAAATCACGTATATAAATGGGGAAACTCAGTGTCTTCTGCATAATCATGCTGTAAGAGAAGCTCTAGATGTGAATGGGGACTACCTGTGTGTTCCACTGGGTACAGTGCTGGAACCTGGTGAAGGGATGTTGCTTAGTCCATAGATTTATACTGTCCATGCTGGCAGGGCGATGAGCGGTGAGCCAGTTTAACCTCTTCATTTTACAAGGAACAAGCAGAGGGAAAGAAACTTAGAGCAGCCCTGGATGACAACCCTGGTGCACTGTCCTTCAGTGACCTGGCAGAAACATAAGCAGCAAGTCCTGCCTGCTGGTGTCTCCCTCACTCTGCCCTCTCTCTTCTCCCCATAGATTCACTCTTTTCATTGGTCCAGACATCCAGCCTGCAGTGGGAACCTTTACTTTTCTGCTCTATTATCAGCTGCCACCAGTGTTTAATTTGTACATGCTAAATGGTGAAAGAAAAAAAAAATACTTTCCAAATTGGAAGTTTCGAAAACCTTTCCATTTGGCTTTTCTTAATTCAATGTATAATTCATGAGCCTCTTAGGTGGAGACCATTGAATTTTTATATATTTTCTCTACCCTTTATGACATTTACCTGTTATTAATGATTTCGATGCATTTTCCCCGTGATGATTCAGCAGTAACATTATAGCTGAATGATAATTGTCCTTCTTAAAGCATTTCTGCAATTTCTTGGTGATTCCATCCTCTACAGTTTTATTATTATTAGAAATGGCAGATCTGCTGTCAGGAATTGAAGACTCTATCTGCTGTTCTCTCAAGCATATAAAAAAATCCTATTTTCTCTCGAGCATGATTATGTTTTGACATACTTTACAGCTTTATGTCTTGTACTCTGATGGTTAAAACACAAACACAAAAGATATATGCACATATGCCCATTATATGGGATGTAGTTTATTGGAGGAGAAGTATTTTATATCAAAGAGAACAATAATTGTACAACAAAAACTACTATTGGTGCTAAAGAACAGATCTCAAAATTGGTAGCATATTTCTTGAAGTAGAAAATAAATGAGTAGAATAAAGAATCAGAAGTATCCTGCTCAGATTTAGTGAATACATCTCCCCTTTGGAATGTTCCAGAATAAGTATACTTTACTACCACTATTGTATAGTGTTTCAAGGCTAAACGTGACTAGCACTTAGGTGGTGAATCACGGTTATGCTAGCTCAGTGTCAAACACCTAATCCAAGAACAATAATTCTTGGGTTAAGTCACTGATACTGTACTAAGCATTTTATCCTGCAACCCAGAAAAGTGACTGCCACCTTTAAAATCTACTTCTATTTGAGCTTCTGTTTGTACCACAATTGCTACTTGGCCAGCCAGATTTTATTAGCTCTCTTCTGATTTATATAGTTTTTGTTTGGAATCATGAAGATGGATAACCAGTAAGTAAAGCCCCAGTAAATTCCAATTATTACTAAGTTCTAAAATTTTGAGAACTAAATGTACACTAGAAGGCCGTAACTGGAGAAAGAAGAAAAACGTGGCCAGCTTTGGATTAAATTCTGGGAAAGATCCAATTCTGAGGAAGATTGAGAAAGTCATGGGATGTAAATACAGAAGAACTAGACTTCCTTTTTTCTTTCCATTTCCCATCCTTTATGAATGAGCTTAACATGGTGAATTCAAGAGATGGGCCTGTACTCAGACGAGCATGATTTTTATCTACAAGGCTATGTACGGAAATATCTGGCAGCATTCTCGCAATGTGGGAAGATGATGCTACTGGTATGTAGTGGGGAGAGGCCAAAGATGATGCCAAAACATTTTAACAGAGTATAAGATGGTGTTTCATGAAAACGAGTCCCCCTACATTGTGAATTGTGCCACTGCTCTGAAATTCTGGGTTCCTCAGTGATAGCAGCCTATAGAACAAGAGCAGGAAAGCAAGGAAAACAGTGTTCCAGGAGCAAGGTGGAAGAGGAGAGTAGAAGGTGGGACTCACAGAACTGAACTCTGGAATTCTGCTAAGTCATGAAGAGTGGGACAGGCCATAAGCTTCCTGATTCTACTCCTGTATATTAATTTTAGGCAAATCAATTTGCTTTTCTGGATGATGCTCACATATTCTCCAACAGGAATAAAAATTTCTGCCATCTCTTTGTATACTTTATTTAAGACCTATTAAATATCTGTTCTGGTTGAGATTATACTTTCCTTTTTTGTCTTTTTTGGTGCCACTAAGGATTGAGCCCAGATGCTCCCACATGGTAGGCAGGTACTGTGCCACTGAGCTGCATTCCCAGCTCTGTTCTGGGCTAGATTATGCCAGACAAAATTGGCAGCACATAAACACAGTGATGTTTACACAGGACTCAATGAATTACAGACACATGATCATAGTCAAGATAAAGCTAACATATTTAACATGATCATTCCATTTTTAAAATTGAGACATTTCCCCAAAATAGTAAATTAATTGAGGTAGACAAAATGCTAACTTGAGAGCCCAGGACATAGTAGGCACTCATAACCTTACTCAACTATGAGACATTAACTACTGTTCATACAGGGTGAGTTTTAAATTTAGGTCCCCAAAGCAAACCTTTCTCCCTAGGCATGCAATCTAGCTGCTACTCAACAGTATAATTCTTTTATATGTTTGGCATCTGCTGGTTAAAATGTCCTAATTTTCTGATATCTCTAACCACAAAATCTTCTTTCCTTTCATTACCTCTATCCTAACGAGTAACACTCCAATTTCCAGTTGCTAGCTCCAAAACCTTGAAGTTATTCTTTACTTGTCTCATTTCTTACAATCCATATCTGGTATTTCAGGAAAGTACTTCAGTTATACCTTCTAAACATATACTGACAATGGGTACTTAACTACCTAATCTTTGCTATCTCCTAGTCCAAGCCACAATTACCTCCCACTGAATCACTGTGATCACTTTTTAACAGCTTATATTCTTTCCCTGCTGTGGTCTGTTGTCTAGAATAAAGTCACAGAAATCACGACACTCACTGAGACAAGTGCTTGAACTCTGAACAACAGCTCACCCTGGAGGTGAGTGAGACTCCATGATGTAAAGACCTTTCTGCATACCATCTACATTCAGCTGAAGACTCAGTGATACCAAATAAATAAGTAAAATAGGTATTGTATTACCACGTGTGTCTGTGCCGAGGGAGAAGACTGCAGAACCCTTCAGGACATAGCAGAAGAAAGGGAAGTTTTATACGTGGCTAACTGCCAATTTTTGGTTCTGTCAAGCACCAAGAACCTGACATAAAAATGAATTTTTCTGAGATGAATATCTAAATGGAGAGGAAGAAAAGGAAGGACAATAGATAAGATTGTTGGAGACCGGCAGATGAAGTCATAGTCTACAAATAAGAGTTGCAGAAAAAAGAAAGAAGTGTCTGATGGGGAATATCAGTGAAATTTGTTACAATACGTATATTGTATCCCTCTCTGTATTCTCTCCATAAAACTTTTGGTTAAATCTGTTTCTCTGAAATACTATGGAGTTTGACATTTGGGGAAGCTGAAGACAAGGCAGAGTCTAGCCCCGAAGGAAGAGATTCAGTTACAATTGCAGAGGCTGTTACAATGTGAATCTTAAATGTCCCCCACAGGTCTCTGTGTTAAAGCCCCAATAGTGGGATGGGGAGGTTCTGGAGTTTCTTGCAACACCCAGTGGGTCAATGTGTGCTTGAGCTGACTTGGGAAGAGGAAGACTGTTAACTCCGAGGAGTCAAAATATCTTGAAGATAAAATGTTTTGCCAGTTGAAGCAGAGATGGACCTGACAGGGAGAACGAGGTAGCTCCCAAGGGAACAATTGGGTAAAGGTTAGTTATTCAGCCAAACTGTCACTTTGTCTTGCTTGCCTGCCTTGCTACCTAAAACAACATCTGAGTTCAGCGAATCTATATCTCTTTGTTGTTCCTCAATAAATCTAGGGCTTTGAGTCAGTTTGGGGCTTCACTCCAAACCAGTGAAGTCCCCTAGCCCCACGATAAAGATATTTTCTGTTTCTTGTATCTTTATTCATCTTTCTAACAGGGTTTACTAGCCCAAGCCTAGCAGGAGCGGGGCCTCGTGGGGTGTGTTTAGGTCATTGCAAGCCCGCCCATGAAGAGAAGAGAAGGAATTTTTCTCTTTTGTTTCTTGCCCATGAGGTGAGCAGTTCTGCTCTTCAACATTATCTTAGCCTTTGCCACCTGGTACCCGCACTAGAGGCCTAAAGGCAATGGGTCTTCCTGATCAGAAACTGAAAACTCTGGAAGTATGAGCCAAGACGAATCTTTTCTCTTTGTGAGTTAATTTTCTCTCATGTATTAGATGTGGTACTGGAAGGCCAACTACCACAGAGACCATCTCTGACTTAAACAGGACTAAAGGAGTTGATGTAGTCCTTGCTCAGGATACATAGAGTGGTTCACATTCTTCTTCCAATTGCCACTTTCTGGGTTAGAAAGATAGTGTACTAGGACTGGTATTACTTTTACTGGCTTCCCTTTTCTTTTCACTATGGAGATTTTAGCCATAAATCCCTATTCCTAAAGGGCAGCACATCAGAATTTTTGGTTACTCTAAAAACTGGGTTGGAAACATCCATCAGAAATGCTGCACTAAAGATTGGCTTCCTTTTGTGTATCCAGAGAACAAAAACGGAAACAAAAACCTCTATTATAACAGTACCTGTTCACCTTGATTTGTACTGACTGTTCCATTTCATTGGGTTGTGACTAGTTACATGGGAAATCCACCTAGACAAATCTGTGTTTTGTTTTTGGACCCGGAATTCTTTCTGGTAGATAAATTTATAGGATCCAGCCATGTTGGTCATGCTTCTTATCCTCCTATAAGGTAGTGGCATGACCCATGTCCTTGTGTAAAACCCTCTAAAGTGTCTTTATGAAACACAATGAAATGTATTTTAGGTTTGCCTTGTTGAGAAAATTTCACATGTGTTTTTGTGAATATACTACAAAGAAAGCCTTATGAACTCAGGAGGTTCTGATAATATAAAGTTCATTAAAATTTCTCCTTTGCTGCAGACTACTTTTGAGGGCCACTGGTGCTGGTTGGGTGTGCAGAGAGACAACAGGACTAAATTTTCCAAAATTTCCAAGTTGCAAAAATTTCAGCTTTTACAGTCTTCTCTCATTATGGAGTTGGTGATCCTTTTTTTTTTTTTTTTTATGAAAAGCAGTATTGGTATTTATACATGAGACTTAAAAATAATTTGGCCATTCTAACTCCATCTTTCCTCATTAATCTGGATATACACTTCTAGGGCATCTCTGTGATAGCTAAGTGTGGGAGAAAATATTGAGCCTTTAAAGAGACTGGAAATAGAAAAAGAAAAATTGGAAAGGATATTGTAGTTGGAAGAATTCCAAGGTGATACTCAGTGGCCCAGACCCTCGTGTAAAACCCTCCATCTGCGTGTGGGTGGGAATTGTGAATAGGATATCAAATTCCCATGATTACAGAAGATGGCACATTTGACAAGAACAAAGTGACTTTACCTTTGGTGGAGGTAATATAATTAGGTGAAGTGTTACAAAAAATGGGGCTCTTCCAGCCAGAGAGATCTGAAGTATTTGAGGAACCTTCTGGGAGGAAGATTCTCTGTTTCTGGGTTTGAGTATAGAGGGGACCACATGGCAGGAATATGGGACAGACCCTAGAAGCTGCCAGTCAGCCATCATTAAAATGGGGACCTAGTCCTGTAACCAAGAAACTAAATTAAACCAACAGCCTAAATGATTTCAGAAGTGGATTCTTCCCTAAACTATCCAGAAACGTAGGCTGGCACCTACCATTGAATGAACCTAACCAGAGTTCAGATCTATCTCTCTTCCCTGGACTTCTGACATACAGATTGTGTGCTAATAAATGAGTATTATTTGAGGTAGCTGAGTTTTGGGTTAATTTATTACATAGTAATGCAAAACTAATGCATTCATATTTATAGTATGATACGCCTAAGCCGAGGACAAATTACAGGCAAATACAGAAAATATCTGCCTATGTCTCTAAGTTGGTCTGCATTAAACAAGATGTCAATTAATCCAATCTGCAGGTCATGCAGCCAATAGGACTCTCTTCTTTTTTGAAGTCTTTTTTGCACAATTCGTCTTTACAAAGGGAGTGAGGCAGGAAAAGGAAGAATGAGCCAGTTAAAAGGACTCTCAGGTTGCTAAGAGATGTAGGAGTGCTGAAACTGATAACATGAAGTTTAACATTAACTCTAGAGTCTTCTACTATAAACATTTTTTGAAGTCAGGAAGATCTGGGTTGGAATCTTCTCTTTATTTACTACTAACTGGAATCTGAATTTGAGTTTAATTATTTGAATTATTAGAATAACACAAATGTAAGAAAAAAATGGGAAGCCATTATAGAGCCTGCCCATAGAAATAATATAATTGATAACTGTTACTATTAAAACATTCTCCCTCTCAGTTCTGATCATGATTTGTATAATGACATAAAAGTATATTGATTGATACTCTTTTCAGTTTTTATCTAGGAAATCAGTAAAAAAAAAACTAAAGAAGAATGTTTATACATTCCTGTTCCCTTCATAGAGATGAAGACACCCTTTGTATATCCTGAAACTATTCAAAATGATTTGGAGGTCATTAGTATTGAGAAATATCCTAAGTAGAATCATGTAAGTTTGATACTTAGGATGTAATGAAAACTTTACCAGGTAAATTTACCATTGCTCTCATGCAAGAGGATTATTCAATTACAAAGTTCTTAAGGTAGTTTGACACATCTGTAACTTAATTTTACAACATTAATCCTTAGAGCGCAATTGTAATGAAGGCTTTCTGCTTTAAATGATTAACATATCCTTTAATGTTAGAAGGAAGATGGGAGATTTTCTCTTTCTCAACTGCTTTTCTTTTTTTTAATATATGTTACTTATTTGTAAATATCTTACATTTCTGTAATCCTTGGTTCAAGTAAAAAATGTTGGAAAAATCATCAATATTTTTAAAGATCTCCGAATGGCATCAGAGCAAAAAATGATAGACAAGAATTTGTGTGTCCTATTATCTTAAATTATGGTACTGAAAAATAATTTTCCATATGATTAAAAAACAAGCACAAACTAAAAAATCCTCAGCAAATAAAATAAAATAAAATAAAATAAAATAAAATAAAATCCTCAACAGTTTTGTATGCTCTGCAATAATACTATGTTATTTTAGGATAACCCCTGTAACAATTCAAGGGAGCATAATGGAATAAATAATACTTGGTAGAATAACATATTGTTAGCTTCTAATTAGTATTTTTTTTTCATTTTGGTACTAGCATGCCATGAGGGTGTATAAAAACGAAAATAATGATAGAAAAAAGTCTTAATTTTTTAAAAGTTCACAAATGAGATTTGGTTTAACGTCAGTGTAAAGTTGATTGCATTTTATGTTTAAACATCCACCTTGTCTGTTTTTAAAATTATCCCATTCCAGAGTAGATGTCAATGATAACAGAACAATGGTAGCTAAGAGCTGAGTGTCCGGGAGCTTGTTTGCCTGAATTTTAATCCTGGGCCCATCACATACCAGCTGTGTGACCTTGAACCAATTATATAACCTCTCTCACCTCAGTGTAGTGGACCTGGAAGACAATAAGTATAATAACATACCTTTTAATGGTTGTGAGAATTTGAGACTTTAATAAAAGTAAAGTACTTAGATTTGTACTGTGTGTTTTTTCTGTTATTAAACTTTCTATAATATAGTAAGAATAATGTAATATACTAAATCAAAGAGTCCTTGGATATTTTCATCTGCCGGTCCCAGTTGAGAATCATCACCAACTTTACCACATCATTTGGAGATTTGAAAAAAAAAAAAATGAAATCCTCAGGTAAAAAAACATCAGCAAGGAATTTGGGTCTCTGCAGTAGACAAATTTATTAGCCAATCTAAACTCTTCCAAAGAAGAGGTTACCATTTATTGTTTCATTTTAACCATTGCTAAGACATACTCTAATTTGAAGCTATCCAAAATTTGCTTCCAACTAATAGGGCACCTCCCTTTTCCAAAAGTTAATTTGATGTTGCTGAGGGGTGTGCTGGAATTTGCTTTGCACAGAATCCAGTAATAAAAATGAAATAACAATTTTGGCTTTCTTTTTTTAATGGAGTACTGACTGTTACACTACTAAATTTTCACTTATTTGCTCCTTTAACATACATAGCAGCAGTAAATATAATTTATTTTCTTTAATCTACAGATAAGCAATTGAGCCTTGAATAGGATTAAGCAAATTGTCCCTTATCATGGACTGTATGCAAGAGCAACAAATTACAGCTGTGGTCAGTTTCAAAACAAAATTTCCATACCAGCGTTTTTACCCTGTCACATATATTTCATCAAGGATGTATCTGTTGAGTAGTTGCTTGAATAAATATCTTCAAAAGAAAATACTTGGATATGTGGAGTGTTTTGGATGCAGCAGATGATCTTGAAGAGTATTTATGGTTTCTCTGATAGGATGAACAGATATAACAGATTCCCAGGCCAGATATACTTCCTGTTATGGCTTATATCTAGATGTTCCCCAAAAACTTCATGTGCTCATAGGTGGGGTCTTTGGGAAGTTACTGGATCATGGATGTGTGATATTGGATTAGTCCGCTGATAGGTTTATAGCTGGGTGTGACGTTGGGAGGTGAAGCCTGGCAGGAAGAAGTAGATCACTACAGGTGCGGCCTGGAAAGACTCTCTGTCTCTCTGTCTCTCTCTCTCTCTCCTGACTTGATTCCTGCTATTTCCTGCCTGCCAAGCCACAGACTCTTTCTCCTCTGCAATGCCCTTCTATCATGCTGCCCTGCCTTAGAGCCAGTTGAATATGGATTGAAAGCTCTAAAAATATAAACTAAAATAAACCTTTTCTCCTTTAACTTGAGGGCATTGGGTATTTTGTCCCAGCAATGAGAAAGTAACTAGGACACCTTCTTTAATCTTGAAGGTATCACATGAATGGTGTCTCATAAATTATCTGTACCATACCTCCAAAATGCGGTGGCGGGCCACAGAGAAGCACCACACCTTGACCTTCTCGAACAGACACTGTGCTTCTTGTTTTGGTTTCAAAGTCTTCGATATCTTAAAAAATAAAGAAAACAAAATGTTTTGAATTAGCTACTTTGCAGGAGGAATAAAGTAGAATCTGTTACTTATTTTTGATTACTATGGGAAATGGATACTCATACTTGGCTGACCAGAAGATGTTGCTGATGATCAATTTATCTGTATTTATTTTCATGCTCAAAATTTTGCATTTCTTTCCAACTTTCTTTTTAATAGAATTAAACCCAATATATGATAGAAGCATTTGCTAATATTACCCATTTACTTTTTATTCTCCCAATTTGCAGCCCAGTAGGAAATTTTTTAAGATCAGTACATATTTACTCTTCCTATCCAGGAAAGACAACAAAGGGGTGGTTTAAAAAAAGGTATGTAACAAGATTACTATAATCACACATCTTGGGTTATTGGTTGCCATTTTGATGGAGGTGGATAGAGTCTATAAGAATTAAAGCTTCAGTGATGTGATGGAAAAATCTTCATATGATAAAATCAGAGAGACAAAAAGTATCTTTTCTATTTTCTCTTGTTCTATTCTTTCACCAAATTGTTTCTTGATCTTATTTGGAATGTTGTGATTTCCTAGATCAAAGAATACTAGACATACAGAATTGGAGGGAAGCTTAGTAGCTACTTTGATAAGCAACCATCGAAAGTATAAATTTACATTCCTGGATGATGTCACTCATCTTCCAGGAATAGGTAAATTATTTAACTTCTCTGAACCCTAATTTCTTCACTTGTAAAATCTTTTCATTTCTTAATTAATGTAGTCAATTACTGAAACACAGGAATGCTAATAGGGTAGAAGATATTTTTGTAAGTAAAGCAAGCATGTGCCTTTCTCTTACTGCATTTACCATCTAATAAACCAGAATATTCATTAAAAAACAAATAAATATATTGTTCATAAAATGTAATAATTGTTCCAGAGATTGTTGTCTGTGAAGATCTGTCCTCCCTTCCTCCATAATAGGAGGCATGTAAGGCAAACATACATGTCTACCTAGAGATTATATATCCCAGATTTATTTGTAGATAAACATGGCAAGCAGAAACAATATACCTTCTCTGTTTTATTTTTTTGAGAGGGCATTTCCACAAATTTTAATGCTCCCCACCCATCCACCTCTACCATCATACAGCTTTCCAATGATATGAGAGTTGTTGGCAGCCACTTCTTGAACACAAAAGTGCCACCATTAGCCTGCCTCCTTAAATGACTACATGAAACAGAATGACAGTTGATCCAACATTTGTTTGAGGCATTTATTTTGGGGTTTCTTTGTTATATCAGTTGAGCCTTTATCCTAAGATATACTGTAAAGAAAAAGAGTATAGACCTCAAGGATGAGAAAGACAGTCATGAAATGATGATACAGGGCAGGGAAAACATTCCTTCCAGAAAAGAAAGGAGTACTAAAAATGTGGATGTGGAAAGTACAGGGAAATTTCATAGTCTTAAAAAGAAGCCAATGTTATTGGTGCATGGTGGGCAAGAATTCAATGAGGTGGAAGTGGTGGGCAGGCATTTTTTATTTCTTTTTCTTTTCTTTCTTTCTTTTTTATTTTCAGCACTGGAAGTTGAACCCAGGGCCTTTGCACTGGGTTACATCTACAGACCTTTATTTTTAAAAATTACTGGTTTTTCTTTTTAAAATTTGAGACAGGCTTTCACTAAGTTGCTAAGTTACTCATGCCAGACTTGAACTTATGATCCTCCGAACTCAGCCTCCCAAACTGCTGTGATTACAGGCATGCAGCAACATGCCTAGCTTATTTTGGAATATTATAACATGTGGATGGTATTAAAAATGCCAAGACAATACCTCAAGACAATTTGATACCCAAATAACATATCAATGTAAACAGTGGAATAATGTTAGAACATGTATAGATTGCAGTGTCCTCAATGGCTAGAAATAAGGTATTAATCAAAATGGCTAGAAATAAGGTATTAAATAAAATCGACTGATTTGGAAAATTCTTAATGCTATGCTGCTAAGGAAAAAATACTACTGAATATTTCTGGGACAGTATGCTGTTATTAAATAAAAAAGAAAAATTTAAATAAGAAAATGTCATTAAATTGGCATAGAAAAATTACAGAATGCAAAGGATTCCTGAAGGAGTGGACGAGAGATGTGGAAGTGGAGGTTATAAAACCTGTACATATATTGTGCTTTTTAAAATTTTATATGCATTGTGTGTGTGTTTAGGTTTATTTTTAACAGCATTCCTGTGGTGTATCAGAATCAATTACTGGTATTACTTGGAGGAATACAAGAGTTCTATTTTGATATTTTAAATTTGTATTAACTATGAGCTACCTAACTGACAATGTCATAAAGGCTTTGAAATGTCTGCTCCTTAATTACAGAGGTGAGGTAAGGTTAGGATTTATACACATGGGACTTATCAGTATATAAACTGAATTTAAAGTCACAGGAATGAGTTTAATCCCTATGAGATGACACTCAAATTTTTGCCATAAGTGATATAATGAATGGTTTTCTAAGATCAAATGCTGAATGTCTTTACTATTTGGAAGCAAAGAACTAATGATATATTGGGTGGGGAGACTGAGGGAGAAAATGAATACAAGGGAAGCAAGAAATAAGGGGTAGAATAAAATGCGGACAGAAAGAAGTTATTGGTCATATGCGATTTTGACAAAATAATTTCAGCAGAGTTTTGGGAAGAAGCCAATATGAATTGAGGAGTAGACAGTAGGAAAGCACAAGGAGATCACAGGCATGCAAACTCTTGCGAGTTGGCTATGCATAGGAAATAAGATTTGAGAAGAACATAAAAGGGTTTGGAGCATGAGAGTGCTATGCTGTTATAAATGATCAAGAAAAGAAAGACACTGATGATTCAGCACATAAAGTCCTTACAAAGTTGTCAGAACCCAGTGGATGAACTGCATAAGGGAAGAGGAATCAGGAAAGTGAATATACATACCAGTAAAAGACAGGTGGCAGAGTTGGTGATGATTAAATGAGAATGTTTTGAGCAATGGTTTCAAATTGTCAATGAAACTGGTAGGAGAGTATTGAGTAAAGTCATTTAAGAAGGTAGAGGACACAACAAACACTCCTATTTATCAGGGCTCTTAAGGGTTAAGTGAAACAATGAATTTAAAGAATCTAGAAGATATCCTAGAATCGAGTATGTACTGTATAGCAGCAATTATTATGACATTCTAAGTGGTGAGGGCAAACCATTATGTTTTTCTCTGAGTAATAAAAATCCCAAATACACTAATCGAAAAATACAAGTTAAATGGCCCATCGTAGTGCTGGAATTTTTTTTTTTTTTTTTTTTTGTAGGCGAGTGATTCTATTTGAAGCATCTGGTTTGTCTCCTAACTACATTATTTCCCAAATAAGTGTTCTTTTAGACACAGTGCTTTTCTGTGTAAAGTAGAAGAGTTTAATGAAACATGCACTAGGATATATACATTTAGTAAATCATATATTCTCTACTTTTAATAAGAATATTTCACCAGGATGGACTCTGCCTATCCCTAACTGTACCTTTCCTTTCTCCACCTGTTCTCCAGCAATAATCATTAGCTTTATACTAATTTAAGACCTTCCATGCCTGAAATGCTTTTCATAGAGTAT